>JAKSZP010000043.1:0-286729 GCA_022478985.1 Massospora cicadina | reverse complement strand
CAAGGGATGCTAGATGGGGGTTGCTGAATCAAGCCCCCTATTAAAGCCATCAGTGGAAGATACTGATGGGAAGTGCCAGAAATGAGATAGTCATGCAAGGAGCAAATGGCATCCTGCAAGCAACGACTATGAGCTTCTTGGAAGCTGACATAGAAGAAGCGATGGAACCTGGGAGAGACTGGAAGCTTCGTGGACCAACTTTGAAGAACTTGGCCAGCAAAGTGAAGAGCATAAGCAGTGATATCCCAATCTAGGATGTTCTCAAGATTGGAGGGATTCAGTGCTAGGGATAAAGCCTCAGTGACCTAGCCCTCAATTCTGCATAGAAGAGTTTAAAATGAATGCTGTTGCCAATGGTGAGTTCAGTGGCCAAGACAGCTGGTTTGTAGTATTGTCTGAGTCAGAAGAGGAACTCAGGAATCAAGTCTGACCCAGCAAGAAAAGAGCAATCAAGAGTGAAAGTCATTATTTCAGGAGCATGCACAATGATGTTTGGTGCATCTGCGAAAGGAGCTGAATCCTGGAGAGTTTTGAAATCCAACTTTGGAATTGACGACAGAGGGAGAATCAGCTGCAAGTTATTCAAAACAATTGCTAGCTTGGTTTCTGAAGGGTTGGTTACCATTTCTGGTAGTTCCATGGAAGGACTAGCCATTGGTGCCAGACTAGGCATATGAGTCCTGGAAGGACCATAGAAGAGGTTTCATCGTGCATACTGACTCATCTGCTGGAAGAGCCAAAGATCTTGATCAGACAAACTGTTGAGTAGCTGTTGGTACCGAAACTTGGAATTTGACATATGAGCTGGATGAGAGGGGGGATGTCAGATTCATATGAAAGTTGACATTATGCACTCTACAATCCATTAAGCTCCAATTTCAGAGAGATTAATCTCAAAGTTAATGGGATAAGCTCTCCAGAGAAGAATTAATAATGATATGAGCAAAGAGGTTATGAGAGAAAAATAACAAGGGCAAACATAAAATAAGAATTCTTAATTGGGCCACAAAACAAACAATAATGGTAATAGTCTCCTGTCTAGTATGAGGAGAAAATCAGGAGATTGAGGACTCTGGACCAATAATCCTGAATATGACAGCAGGTAATATGCCCTGATGAGGGAAAACCGGATCCTGGGACTAATATTGTCACAATTAAATTGATCAGCCTTGCATGACAGTAGATTGTTGGGATCGCACTCTGAGTAGGTGGTACTGAGGAGGAAGAGGAAGAGAGCCGCATGCTGAAGGTCATCTCAAGCAGCGTTGAGTATTGACAATTGTACTCCACTTGAGCAAATGAAGTATTTGACTGAGTGTCCAAAGCGGTGTTATACCCCAGTCCTTTTCTTGCTGCAAATCTAGGCAATAGGGGGGATGTGTTGGGATTTTTGCCCATATTCCCAGCCTGCTAGATTACTAGAAATTGCTAAGGGATAATTCCCTAATGTGAGGTGAATTGAAAATTGGTTGACCCTGATTTCAAAGTAACTATGTTTGGGGGATTTTAGGATATTTGCCTGGTCAGATCCATTAGGGATAAATCTGGACTAATGCTTAAGATCTCATTGGTAAAAGTTGCCAACGAAATAGGGTCATCTGATAGTAATTAATCATCAGGTATACCAATTGGGATTGGTCAGGTTTCATCACTGAATGATTAGGAATGTAAGTAGTAAGTTGCATGATTAGTGATGCTTCCTCAAACTAGTGAAACAATCTTTTTATTCATGACCTGCCTTAATGGGTAACAAGTCTCATTACCTAAGCAGGTCACTTGCCAAATATGGCTGGTTCAGTTGGATCAAGAGGAAAATGTTAGGGACACGTTTTCCAACTCTTTCTGTTTTAGGTCTTGAGGATGTCCAACGATGGAATCCTAGCCAGGATGGGAAGACCATCGCTTCTTAGATGAGGATTTGTGATTCAATGGCAATGGCTGCTGTTTCATCAAAGAGGTGTCAACCAAGGGTTAGATGATTGAACCCCCACTATAAATTCCCTAGTATTAACTCATAATAAAAACAGTTTACAGTTTACAGTTAACAGTTTATAGTTTATACAGTATATAGTAGATATACCAGTTTAGTAAACTCTGTCAGCTTTCATTTGTATTATTCTTTCTCAGGGATATTATTGCTGTGTGCAATAATTTGGAGACTCTTTTAAGAAAAAGAGTAGGCATCTGAGCGGGGATTCAGAGAAAAGTGGAAACAAATTGTGGATTGCTGCCGACTGTGTGTTGAACTGGAGAAACTTTCACCAGGGAATCTCAGAGAATATTGGGTTAGATAATATGAGGGAAAAAAATCCTATTTTGAGACATCTCAAGTATTTTGAGTGGAAATACTGGCTGAGCGTTGGGCTGAGATCTAAGAATTTCATTAAACTATGGATATTAGTCATCATACTATTATCAACTGATTATATCAACAACAATACAACATGGATGAATTGCACAAGAACCAAACCTGTGCAAGTAATAAGTATATAGTGGTTATTGGTGAATAATGATAACCAGACCCATAAATTTTTACATCCCCCCATCTGTCAATCAGATTCCCACCCCTTTGTTCAATTTTTTGGCAGATATGGCCTTTTTGGTCAGATTCTGATTGTCCAACTTTGCTAATGCATCAATTTGGTTGTTTGATTGCTAGTCTCCTCAAGTTTGTTTGCTGATAATTATTTAGTTGACTTCATATTTTCTTTTGACTTGTCAGGCTTAGATTTCGATTTATTGGCATCATGTGCTGCCCATCCCTTCTTGGGGGATTTTTTGGGTTCACCTTCTGCCATCATTCTTCCTTGAGGATCATTCATTCCACTTGAGATGGTCGTGGCACCGTCAGTTTGGAGCTTGTACCTTCGTCCATTTTGTACAATTTGGGGTTTGGGTTGATGAAGGGCTCATCATCCGCTTCAAATCGCTTGGCCACTTCTCATTTCCATGCTTCCCTATGGGCAAAGTCCAACTCTTTCTGTTGGCGTTTCATGTCCACAACCTCCATTAGGTTTTACAAGATCCATTCTTTGGCTTTTGGTCAAGTATGTTTTGGCCCCAATCTTTGTGACCCCTCCAACAGGGTCATAAATGTACATTCAAGGGGTCTTTCCCTTGCAATGGTGGCATTGAGCCTTTGTATGGCCGGTCTGGTAACAGAACCAGCATACTTGCTTTACATCTTGCTTGATGTACATGACTCTTCTTAGGCAAGGCAGGCAGATGAATGAGGTAAAGAGATTTTATTTGGAATCATCCATGGTTTCAGTTCATATAGCGCTTTGACTGTTCAGGGGCAAATGCACTTTGTGATGGAATCACCACCAGCTTGCCATAATTCTTGTACTTCCCCATAGTATGACAGTCCAGTACAGATCGCTTCATGCACCCATTCCCTCTTCTGATTGGTCAAAAGGCTTTTTAATGTCACCAACCATGCAGTTTGGTTATTGTACCTAGTCGTTTCCATTTGCAGATAAACTCCCTTATACCTGATCCCAATCTTGAGGAGTTTATATGGTCCAATTTGCCTGGGATCATGATATCAATATAGCCCCATTTGGGTACCCAGTGATGGTCAAAGTCCCCTCCTGCTATAACCTTACCAAGCTCCTGATAAATTGACATTATCAGGCCAGACCACTCCTCCTCCTCCACCAACTGCAGGTGGATTTGGATTGTGCCCTTTAGATATGACTTAGGCACTTGGCAGTCTGTGAAGCCTCTGCTAATTAGTTGGCAGATTTATTCAATATGGCTTCCACCCCATTCCATGTGTTATCATTGGTATGGGCTGCCACTGCGCTGTATGACTTGGATTTCATGCTGGTCTTAGGTACTTCATCAGGGGTTTTCCCCTTCATTATCCAGCTTACCAACTCATCGAGGCTAATCCCCAATTGAGGAATGCTTCAATTTGATGTATGCTGATACTGCAGCAATTAATGCTCTAGCCATTTGCACTCCAATCTCAAGGTTTTGCCACTCAATGGCATCCTTCAGCAAAAATCCAAGTCAGTACCTTTTGAGGGTGGATTCTGGGCCACACGTTAGGTGCAGGTATTTCTGGAGGGCCTCCAGCATAATCAAACTACACTGGCACCAATCCCTTACTGTAACGCTGTTCCACCTGCCATCTGTGAATTTTCATGACATGATAGCTGGAACTCCTGCCTTGCACTAATGAAAGGCTTCAGAAGGGGCGAAACCTTCAGCAGCATATGAGGCATCTACCATCAGTTCCAGGAAGGATTGCTTCCAATCCTGGATGGTTTTGATTCAGGTCCCTGCTTTGAGCCATTCTTGGCCTAGGTCTGGGGTCATGACCCCTTTCATCACTGATTCTGCCTGTGGTGAAATCTCGTGTTCCATCCACAGTTGGGCTGACACTGGGGTGAACCCCACTACGTCCCAGTCTGCAGCTTCAGCTAGTGTGGTGACACTGTGCCAGAGTTTCCATTTCTCGATGGGGAAAGATCAGCCTCAGAGGGTTTAGTGGATGGGTTTCGTGACACCCAGATCTTCCCATTCACAAACTTGGTTGATACTGGCTTCCATGTCAAACCTGTATCTTATTTCTAATGGGGTGAATCCATTGGTGGACCAGTTAATGGCCGCTTCTGGTGACCAATCCTGGAAGGGTCCCCACTCCACCACCTCCTCCTTCATCCAGCCTGCCTTCATCAGGTCAGATGTGGTGGCCGGCGGGATTTGGGTATACAACCAGTGTAGGGCCTCAGTGGCCCTGAACATGGCCGCAATCCATGACAATGCCTCCTCAGGGGAGAATGTGGTGTTATACCATTTTAGCGCAGTGTCAGCTGGAATGGTATGTTGGGCCCATTTAAGAATGGTCAAAACATTAAGGAAATGTTTTGCATAATCAGATAATTCTGTTGAACTGAGTCTCAAGCTCCTGATAGCTTGGGCGAATCACTGATATTCAGCCTTACTGTATTCCATTACATTTAGGAGGTCAATACTGGCTGCTATTTAAGCCTTTGCATCCATTGGCTTCAGATCTTCTTGAACTGTGGCTTTAATCACTTTATGGACCAGGGGAGTTTCATCCATTCAAGGGTATCTTCAGTTTGGATCCATGACACCTTGAAGAGCATTGCAATCTTGAGGGATATTTGGTTTTTGATCTATTGTTTGGCTTCTCTAGTAGAAAACTTGTAATCATGCCAAACGGCCATGATGGACAGCATAATGCTTTTGGATATATATTATGTCACCATTGAATATGGAAACTGTAGGGCCTCACATTGTTTGATTTTGCATAAAGACATGCTGCAGTGGGCTAACATGTCCTTCTGGATGGGAGTGTACTTTACCAGGGCCCTGGTTGCTGACTTGACCGCTGTCAGGGTTTTAGCCCCTTCCAGTAGTACTTTTACTTTTTTCAATGAGCTTTTGTGAGTGTTCAATCCTTCATATTTGGTGCCCAATACTCCTGTATCCCCAACAGAAATGATCCACAATGGGTCACTCTGATTCACCAATCAATTCTGGGCTGATTTTGCCCCACTATTGACTTGGATTTGTTGGGAATTGTGCCCAATAGTTCATCAGGGATTATGCCTGATGGTTTACTCAGTTTACCTGTTTGATTATAGTCATGTACTGTTCCCCCTGAATGGTCATTGTTGGGATTGGTCCCTGATATATGTTTTGGGCAATTGTTTTGAGCATTGACAAATATTTTCTCCATCTCAGTTGCAAACATTTTTTTGCTGTTTCCCAGATGAACTGGGCCTTTGGCTTTCACTGGTCAAATCAGATTCAGTATATGATCTAACCAAAACTTTGTTGGTGTTTTTTTTGTTTTTTCAAAAAAGTGTTTTCCCCTGTGAGACCCCAATCCCCTCACCTAATTAATGTTCGGTGGGGAACATCCCTGATGCCACTGTTCTCAGCATTGCTTCATGCTCCTTGAGGGTGGCATCAATCAACTGGTTTTTGGTGGAAACTGATCTTGTGGAGTCAGTTGCTTTTGCTGCACTTGTTTCTGGGTTTGCGTGAGTTTTGGTTAAGTTCAATTAGTTTTTGTTGTTCATGTAGTGATTTATTATCTGTTGAGCAGCTATTTGTCAGGCCTCTACTATTATTAGTCATGCTGGGGCCTTTGTCAGCAGGAAGTCATCCAGACAAAATATCTATCTTGGCATACTTTGTGATTAAACTTGTATTTGGTGCAAGCAAGCCATCCATTTCTTTGTGCTTTGCACAGATGGGTGGAAAGACTTACTTATGCTAAGTGTTATGGCTGTGGTATACTGCTGTCAGTTGAACAGCAAGTAAGAATTAGGCTGGCCTGCCAGCCTAGATGCCAGAGCACCTGAACGGTAAACCAGAATGCCCAAGGCACTGTTGTTGATATGATAAATATGGAACTAGAAAGGAGTTCCACTGTCATGGTTGGATGACTTTATAGTAGGAACTGATGCTAAAGACAAGGCTGGGCGACAGGAGGCCCAGAAGGTGAAACTTCAGGCTCTTCCTGACCTGAAACACACCTTAGATCAACGCTGGGTGCAAGCCAAGCATGCCCAGGTTGATACTAATGGGGTGCAAAACGCCCAGCCTCTTATCTTGGCCCAGGCACTAAAACAAACGATTTACGTTATGAATGAAGATGGTTTGATTTGGTTGATTGGAGAGCAAGGGTTTGAGTCCCACTCCAGTTATGAAATTTTAAGCTCGGGTAAATATATGGCTTCAATCAATTACTTGAGTGAAGGCACTTTCAGTTTATTTTACTAAAATGGATGGAAGCGTCTGTTTATTTGAGCATCAAGGCTTTGGCGCACTCCACAGAACCTGAATTTCCCCGGCCCAATTTAAATATGTTTTTGTGACCAACATTCCTTGTTGGTCGACTTTTTAAATAAAAACACCCATTATTTTACGTTTTTTTACCAATGGTTCCTTGGGCAAACTTGGTGGTGGACCTCTTTGGGGAGGTTACCAACCATGTGGGCCATTACCTTTTATTGTAATATACCAAAATCCCAGGTGCTTCCTTGGGCCACCCAGGTCCCCTCCAGATTGAGGCACCCAAGGCCCCTGACGCCAAGTTACACTTGATTATGGACTCCCCTCTGGGGTCCACTAAAGCTGTGATGTTCCTTACTTACCTGGTCCTATATATTGCTCTTTACACCCTTGCCTGGGGTACCTTTTGCACAGGCACCATTTGAGGTGCCTTCCTTCCCATTCTCCTAATGGCTAGTTCCCTAGCAATGTGGTTTTGCATCCCACATCACCTTGCTGGGAACGAGAGAGTTACAGACACTCTCTTGACATTAGTCAACCAACCTTTTTATTATACATGCATGAGAATTATCCATGTGGGACTTTTGTTATTAGTAAATTGGGTGCGCTGGCCATTTGTCACTGCCACTATGGTGCTCACCACAATTTTCTCATTTGGTTTTGTTTTGGTGCGTCTCAGCGTTATTCTTGCAACTACCAATTGGGAAGTGCCCACCCTTCCTGCTAGTACCTGGTGGTCTCAGACTTTTCATGATACAGATGTCGTGATTCCCCACCTTTCTTCCAAGATTTACTCAGAAATTCAACAAGCCTTGGCATCCCTTAAGCTGAACCCCCCATTAAGTAAACATAATCTGTCTGGTTCACGTCCACTTTCGTGAGGAGTGAATCTGTTGTCCCGTTTGTCTCCCAATGTGGGCGACTGGGTTTTTGCGGTATTCTGCACTCACCCGCATTTGTGGCGAACAGTGAAGGGCTTGGAGCAGGTCTTGGAGCAGAATTGACCTGAGGAAGCATCCCTCCATTCCTTCTTCGAGTTCTTTTCTCTGCATCAAGTGGGTTGGCTGATGAAAGCATACTTGAGTGAATTCTGCGAAAAATCACAGGCTTTGCCATTAACCAATGAGGTTAAAACGTTGTTTCTCTGTTTGACCTTGGACATATCGATGTGAAATGCCCCAATTTAGCAGTCAACTCCTTCCAATTTCGATCATCTTGTCAAAACCCTTTGGGGTAGTTTCTCCACCCCAACCCAGAGGGGGCCAGGTAATTTGGACATCATCAGATTGAATCATATAAATATGGAGGCTGAAAAGTCACGCGCGCCTCTTGAAATAAGGGAATCTTATCCTTCTAATCCTTCTACTTCTTCTAAATTTGGAACTGTACAGGGGTCTAGCCCCAAGAATGAAGTAAAGGTTTCAGATGATTCCGCCATGATGATGTCACCCATGGTCATCCCTATAAATATCGCGTCCTCAACTAGTGATATTTCCTTGAATCGTGAGATGATTCCCACTGATTTCCTCCCCATCTTGGTGGAAATTGGGAACATCGGAGGGTCTGAACCCAAATTTAACAAAAAAAATGATTCTGTTATTATTTTTTCTCCCCAATACGTTTCTGAGGTGCACGCTGAGGCATCAGCTCCAGGCTTGGGGTGATGGCCCTGGATAACGATGCACACCGAACCCTTGGAATGAGTGTGGTGTCATTGGAACCAAAAAACGCGTTTTATAATGTGAGCGATTTATCCCAAAATGAACCATTTATTTGCTCATATGGTCTGGAGGAGGACCCTATTTCAGTATATCAGATTACTCCTGAGAACCCTCATTTGACCCCTACCATGATTAGGGGTTCTCAGGAAGTTGAAAAGGAACTTCGTCACAAATACAAAGATGTATATGCACCTGCAGAAGGTGTGGTAGGATATGTGGCTTTAGTAGTAAGAGTGGCCCACTATCCCTCCCCCTTCTATGATTCCAAAACATACCCTGATGGCTTGTTCAAGCCAGAGGAAGAATTTTCTGGTGAGTTGATGGCGTTTTCTGCGTTAAATAAATTTCATTCTGGATACTTCTTGTTGACTTCTACCCTTACATCCTCTTAAGGAAAGTTCAGCACAAATATTTTGGTGGATACTGGTGCCTCAAATAATTTTATTGACCAAAACCTTGCTGACTACCTTGAGTGAGTTACTCACCAGATGGTATGGTTAGAGGTGGGGCTTCTCAAGGTATCCTCACACTAAACATTATGGAGTCAGTCAATTTCCAGGTAGGTTCTTATCTATTGTCTGACCAGTTTCAAGCTATCAGAAACCTCCTTGTTTCCCATCATTTTGGGTGTTGAGTGGTAGCGGAAGTTTGACGTCAGAACTAATTTGAAAGAAAACACTTTATCCTTGTCTCTGACAAACGGTCGTTAGTTGATTGTTCCTCTGTCTGAGGATAACGCCCAAGGCAAATTACCCCATTGGCCCAATGTTCCTAGTCCATATATTACCCTTTGCTGAAGCCCACCGTGGGACTTTCCTTACCTTCTTTTTTGGAGGAGTTGTCATCTTCTTTTGATGCAGCTTCAGCTAGTATGCTACCAGAACATTCTGAGTTTGATTGTGAATTGAAACTCACTGTGGATCTGGTGCATATTTCTTCCCCCATATATCCATTGACTGTCCAGGAGGAAGAAGTTTTAGATGTATGGGTGAAGGAGCAGTTGGCCAAAGGTGCCATCTTTCAGCGTACCTCCCCTATTTGCTTCCCACTTCTCTTTGTGGAGAAGGCTGATGGAACTTTACATCCATGTGTTGATTATGGAAATTTAAACAATGTGACTGTACCTGACCTCCATCACATCCCTTTAGATTCCCAGATTGCACGCTATGTGGAAAAGGCAAAAGTTTTCTCCAAGTTGGATTTCCTCAATGCATTTAATCAAATCCAGATAAAGAAGGGCCAGGAGTGGTTAACCGCATTTGTACCAGAAAAGGGATTTTCCAGTTCTGGGTTATGCCCTTTGGGCTTAAGAATGCCCCTACCATCTTTCAATGTTGCATTGATGCTGCATTGGGAGACTTGTTGGGGTATGTGCGGTTGCCTACATGGATGACATCCTAGTGTTTTCCCCCGATCAGTAGTCACATGCAGTACACCTTCAACAAGTAATGGAGAGATTGAGGGCCGCTTGCCTTACCCTCAAGATTAGTAAATGCGAATTCTTCAAGTCTCAGGTTACTTTTCTGGGCAACGTCATTTTTGACCAGGTCCATATGATAACTCCAGACAAGGAGAAGGCTATTCGTGAGTGGCCTACCCCCACCTCTGTCAAGGAATTGAGGAGCTTTTTGGGGACGTGTACGTTCCTCAAGAAGTTCACACCCAATCTCTCTGAGGTGGCAGCTCCCTTATATAAGGCTAGCAGGGCCAAGGTGCTTCAGTGGTCCCCCATTTTGGAGGATGCTTTCCAAGCGGTGAGGTGTACCTTGTTATCCACATCCATCCTTCGCCATGATGACCCTGCAAAGTAGTTCATTGTGTCCTCAGATGCTTCCAACTTTGCCATTACGGCTGCCCTGTTACAGGTGGGTGAAGATGGGTCCCAGCATCCTGTGGGATATTTTTCTAGGAAAATGTCTCTGCATGAGTTAAACTACGCCGTATATGACAAGGAGTTATTAGCAGTGGTGGAGGCGCTGATTTATTGGCGTCACCACTTACATGGCTCTTCCCAACCATTCCAGGTACACACAGACCACCGAGCCCTGTTGTACTACCGTGCTCCACATGTTCTAACACCACATCAGACCCGTTGGCATGAGACCCTTGCCCTATTTTCATTTTCCTATGAGTTCACCAAGGGCAAGGAGAATGGTTTGGCGGATGCTTTGAGCCACAACCCTGCTTTGGCTTTTGATCCAAAGGAGGTAGAGATTCACAACACCCAGTTGATGATTCCACAAAGTATGATTCTGCCTCAACTTCTAAGTCTATGGTACATACGCCAGCGCTCATGCCTCTGGAAAATGCAGCAGAATATAGTATGTTTAGAAAGGTAGTTTTTTCTCAGCCGTTATCAGCTGAATATGCTGTTGTTCTCACTAAAAGCGTTCTGAATCAGGAGGACTTATCCAGGGGTTATCACGTGAAGGATGAGATGGTGTGGTTTCAGGGTCGCCTATGGGTTCCTGCTGGACCACTGCGCCTGGAGATCATCCAGGACCATAATGACGGAATCACTGTTGGTCATCCTGGGAAAGAAAAGACCTTGAAGTTGATACGACGCACTTACAATTGGAAGGGCTTGCCTGTTCAGGTAGGGAAGTACTGTAAAGAGTGCCTGATCTGCAATCAAATGAAACCCAATTGGCAACCTTTAGCAGGGTTGCTGGTACCAGTCCAAAAGGCTGAAGGTCCCTGGACTTCCCTATCAGTGGATTTCATTGTGGAGTTACCCGTTTCAGATGGGTATGATGCAATCATGGTGGTGGTGGACTGATTTACAAAGTTCGCCCACTTTATTCCTTGCAGAACAACCATAACTGCTGCTGAAATGGCCAGGCTCTTCGTCGTCCATGTATTTGCACTTCATGGGGTTCCTCAAGAAATCATTAGTGACTGGAGACCTCAGTTCACCTCCATCTTTTGGAAAGAGTTGTGTAAAACTCTTCAGATTCGCCCCTGCCGTTCAACTGCTTATCACCCCCAATCAGATGGGCAGACTGAGCGAGTGAATCAGTGCTTGGAACAATTTCTGCGTTGTTACACCACCGCAGACCATTCAGATTGGGTTCCTCACCTTCCCATGGCCCAGTTTAGCTACAGCAACACTTTGCATTCATCAATTGGTTGTTCACCCTTTTTTGCTAACCATGGCTTTAACCCAGCTTTTAACATGGAGCCCAGCTGTGGTTCCAAAGTGGAAGCGGTGGTGGACTTTGCTAAGAATCTCAAGAAGGTCCATCAAGGGGTATCCACAAGTTTGGAGGCGTATATGCTGGCTTATAAGGAGAATGCCAATGGAAAGCGCCAAGTGGGTCCAGCATACAAGGAAGGGGATCTCGTGATGCTTGATGCTCGCAACATCCCTATCAAGCAGCCATGCAAAAAGCTGGGTCCAAAGAGGATTGGTCCTTACCGTGTAGTTAGAAAGGTGGAACATGCCTCATACCAGTTGGATCTTCCCTCCGCATTTCAGATCTTCTCTGTCTTTCATGAAAGCAAGTTGACAGTTTGAGGGCTCTCCTCCTGTGACTCCCGAGGCTTATCTTGTGGATGGGGCACCAGAATGGGAAGTGGAGG
Source organism: Massospora cicadina (assembly GCA_022478985.1). NCBI lineage: Eukaryota > Fungi > Entomophthoromycota > Entomophthoromycetes > Entomophthorales > Entomophthoraceae > Massospora > Massospora cicadina. The sequence goes on along the minus strand of JAKSZP010000043.1, from coordinate 274,646 downwards.
AAATAGTAGCCTCCAACCAGGTTAAGCGACGCCTTGAGTACCTGGTATCCTGGAAAGGGTTTGACGCAGCAGAGAACAGTTGGGTGCCAGCATGGGATTGTGTACATGCCCAAGACCTGATCAAATCCTTCCATAATCAATTTCTTGAGGCTGCAGGATCTCAGCCTAAGCTGGCCGTTGCTGCTATGAAGTTGCCACCAGCACATAAGAACTTCTCCTTAGCAAACGCCCCTGGAGGGGGGGTGGAGCCCAAGAAGGAGAAGAGGGTAATGTCATGGTTGGATGACTTTATAGTAGGAACTGATGCTAAAGATAAGGCTGGGCGACAGGAGGCCCAGAAGGTGAAACTTCAGGCTCTTCCTGACCTGAAACACACCTTAGATCAACGCTGGGTGCAAGCCAAGCATGCCCAGGTTGATACTAATGGGGTGCAAAACGCCCAGCCTCTTATCTTGGCCCAGGCACCAAAACAAACAATTTACGTATATTGTGAAGATGGTTTGATTTGGTTGATTGGAGAGAAAGGGTTCAAGTCCCACTCCAGTTATAAAATTTTAAGCTCGGGTAAAATATGGCTTCAATCGATTACTCAAGTGAAGGCACTTTTGGTGTATTTTACTAAAATGGATGGAAGCATCTGTTTATTGGAGCGTCAAGGCTTGCGTGCACTCCGCAGAACCTGAATTTCCCCAGCCCACTTTAAATATGTTTTTGCAACCAACATTCCTTGTTGGTCAACTTTTTTAAATAAAAACACCCATTATTTTACATTTTTTTACCAATGGTTCCTTGGGCAAACTTGGTGGTGGACCTCTTTGGGGAGGTCTCTAACCATGTGGGCCACTACCTTTTATTGCAATATACCAAAATCCCAGGTGCCTCCTTGGGCCACCCAGGTCCCCTCCAGATTGAGGCACCCAAAGCCCCTGATGCCAAGTTACACTTGATTATGGACTCCCCTCTGGGGTCCACTAAAGCTGTGATGTTCCTTACTTACCTGGTCCTATATATTGCTCTTTACACCCTTGCCTGGGGTACCTTTTGCACAGGCACCATTTGAGGTGCCTTCCTTCCCATTCTCCTAACAGCTAGTTCCCTAGCAATATGGGTTTGTATCCCATATCACCTTGCTGGGAATGAGAGAGTTATAGACACTCTCTTGATATCCACCAATATATGCTGGTGAGCCAGAATTTTGTACAGGCATAAAATAAAATACCAGATGACCACAGCTATTACATAAGGGATATGAGAGTGTCAGTGGAAAAGGCAGCTTAATTCTCAATATATATAAACTGAATTTTGGAGAAGGTTTTTTAATGGAAAATTTAAAGAGAAAAAATTGACAAACAATTTTCTCAGTGCAATGCAACTGATTAAATAGTTGTTGATTTGGAGGGAAACCAAGCTGGGATCAGGTCCCACAAGTTTGACCTAACTGGCAAATTATTTAGGAATGGGCAGGTTAGTTCCCTGGGAACTGACATCAAAAATTTTGGTGGCAGGCTGAGTCACTGTCATTTTGACCTCAAATATCTAAACCAAGGCTCAGCTATATTTCTGATGGTTGGCACAATAGTATTTGGCCTGACAAGTGGCAGGAATCCCCCAAGGCCACCCCACATAGGGGTGGACCCATTTGGTTGGGAATGGGTTTGGGATGCCCAACCTGCCTATGCTCTTTCACTGGGCCATTCATTCAGTCAGTGGTATTGCATCAGGTGCAACACCCAATTTTCCAGCAGGAAGCTTTGAAACCTCATCAATGGTGTCTGATGCTATTACCTGCCCATTGGGGGGATGCCTGATAGATTTGAGAGGGAGGAGATTTTTCCATTTGTCATGTTAACTGAATTGCAACCATCAGGCATTCTAACTGATAGATTGGTCTTTATACCTTTTTGACCATTTGAAATCTGAGCATCGGGCTGATTGCCACTCAAATTAGTTGTGATTAATTTCATTTTGGTGATCTTGGTGCAGATTTCACTGATTCCTCATAGCAGTTCTGCTGAGGAGAGTGTGGGTACTGAAGTGGGATCTGAAGTGGAAGGGCTGTTACCCAGCACTCATCTACCACATGAGCAAGATTGCCCTGAGTAACAAGGGGTATGGCCATCCTCTTCAGTACCTTCTTGCTCGGGAATGGGAAAATGGCCCAATCAATGCCCAGAGGATGTTCCCCGGGACTTACAACTGCTCTATAGATGCAGTACTTCATAGGCAGGCAGATGTTCTCTGGGCTTGTACTAATCACTTTTAATTTTTAAAAGTGTAATTGCAAGAGAAAGAGTGCTGATTATGTAAGGTGAACTTATTTATTAAAGCAATTTTATTTAGATAAGTTTGAATCTGATTATTGACTTACTTTTAAATATTACAAGTTAGAAAAGTGATTGCGCCAGGATTTGAACACACAAACTTTAGTAAACTTTAAGTTTAAACTCGAAAGCTGAGCTGTTTATGCTAGATGAAGTATTTTAAATTCAATTTGGTTTTCAATCCAAAGTTATGATTTAGATTTATATACTACTAATTAAATTATTAGACAACCATAAAATAGATTTAACCAATCACCAACCATTTAGCTATATAACTAAACCTAACAGCCATTTGACAAACATCAACAAATCACCAAGAAAATTGAGCTTATCAAATTGATCATTTTGATAGACATTTTTAATTTTTGCCAGAACTGTATCGTTGATCCAGTAATTATTCAGTTGATTCGAAATTTCCAAGTTTACCTTTCAGGCTAACTAAAGCTTTGAAATTTGGTACATTTATGTATCTCCCATGACAATACAATAATATATTTGAAAAATTATGAAAAGTGTGACTTTTTTGATTAAAAATGAAAAAGCTACTTGTTATAGATTAAAAACAAAAATATTAATGATCCTGCCAGGGATCGAACCTGGAATCTTGAGTTCCGTAGACTCACGCCTTATCCATTGGGCCACAGGACCATATTTTTATAAAAAACATATTAGGTTTTAAAAAACAAAAAAATCCAAGTCTTATAAACAACTAGTGGCTAGACTCCCATGCTTCAATAAGAGCTATAATTTATCAGATGATTTGAAATATTGTTTTAGATTGAATATTATAGATAATTATCAACTACTCAGCCAAAACTATTGAGTCTATAAAATCAAACAAATAACTATAATCACTTAAAAACTATTTTTAAGTAAATATTTAATGGTAGCAGAAACTAATCTGATAAGCAACTACCCTATCTTCCTTTATTATGAATCAATATCTTTTACCTATCTATAAAATAAGATAATATTTCTGAGGGGTGGAAGGAAATAATATTTCATCCTATATAGTATGTTTTAAACCTGTTATGAATCAAACCCACACTAAAGTGTTAACAGGCTTCACTTGCTAGGCAACCACACTATTTTCATTTTCATTTTTATCTCCACATCTTTATTCTCTTTATGATATGAAATAAAAAGAGAGGAAGGTAGAAAAAAGTTATTATTTATCCAATATAGGTTTTAAACATATTACAAACCAAACATGTACCAGAGTAGTAACAGGTTTCACCCTGCTAGGCAATCACCCTATCTTTTATATCATAATATCTCTATTCAATCTTTTTAGATACAATAATAAGATAAGAGGGGAGTAAATGATATTTTATCCTAGCCAGTATATGTTTTAACCTGTTCTGAACCAAACCTGCAGCATATTAGTAGTAGGATGTACCCTGTTAAGCTAATCACCATTATATAGCAAACATATTAAGTTTATTAAATTCAATTAAATAGAATCCAGACTGCTAGCTTAATCATTATCAAAAAAGTCTCACCACCTGGCTATAAGTTAGATAAATCAATTAACTTACTATTTAGTTTTTAGTAGATGTTAATATCCTGGATGACTTTTATGCTTGGTGCTTTTAGCACAGGATTCTAACAATACAGCAGTAGATGGTGTTTCAAAACTCTTAGATGCTGTTACAGAGGGTTAGGAGAATTAAATACCACTTAAATAAAAATAGGAAAACTCTAAGAATAATATGTCAGTTATTATAAAAAATTATTATTAGACATGAGGATAAAAGAGAACCACTATTATAATGGCAATTCCTTGTATTTAAGGTAAGTCAGAACTAAAAATGAGAAAGTGCAGTGGAAATAAGAATAGGCAATGTGGCTTCCCAATTTAACTAAATGGCAATTTAACCTATCGTTTCTCTGGTGAGCCGTATCAACTTGATAAAGCTTAAATTTTAGATGTGAGTTCAACTTCTGAAATGACATAATCATGGGGGAGCATTTTAATATAATTCCACCAATCAGCCATCTGGAAAGGGTTGGTAGTTCATCCAATTACCACAGCTCCTAGTTGGTAATTAATGGGGAAAATATTTTCATCCCCTGAACCCTCTTCAGGTCTATAAAAGGGGTTGGACTCCGCTTAAAAGTTGGAACTAAATTGCTGAGAGGATGGGGAGGAACCTCAGAATGACTGCACTGATTATGCTGCAGGGTAAGCGATAACCTACTACTTACAAGAGAGCTATTTGGCTGAGAAGTTGGGGTAGAATATTACCACAATTTGAGGGATTCCATTAAGAGTTAAACAGGGTTTTTATGCAGTACTATAGGTATCACCCCAAGATAATTTTTACCCAATCTCAAACATGTGCATATCTGATAGTAGGTGCCTATAATATATAACTGCCACATTAAATCTTAAATTTCTAGCTTATGTGATTTAAATGATAAAGAAATGCTTTTATATATTGATTTGAAACTTTATATATATTTGGTTAGAAATGAAATTTCAAAAATCCTACCTACTCAGGACTTGACACTTAAGTGGCATATACATACCATATTTTGTATAGTAGGTTTTTAGCTTGGAAGAAATAGTTTTCTAATATGTTTTTCTATAAAAAGTAATTGAGGTGGGTTGATCTTAGGACATTTATACCACACTGAGATTTTGTTAGCCAGCACAGGTTTCAAACTTATCTTGGACAAAACCTGCACTAGAGTGGAAGCAGGAATTATCCTGCCAGGATAACCACCCCTCTGATATGTTTTCTAATTAATATGTTTTAATAGACATTTATTACTTAATAAATCCAGTGATTATATATAAAAATTATATATAGTTAATAATTCTTTAATAGATATAAATTGTTATGGATTTGGCTAAGAAGAACTAGACTGGGCTCCCAGCTGGGGTGCATGAGCACCCAGTGAAGGGCCCAGAATGCCAAAGGCATAGCAGTCCAAGTGACTAATAAGAGTGGGGTTCTATGGGAGACATGAGGAAAGTAAAAGTTCAGTAACATACCAAAGGCCCCAAGGAAAACCAGATGGTTGAATTGGGGGCAACTGTGAGTCTTGTGGGGCAACCCCCAAGGGCGTGAGAGGCAGGGAGGATGACAACTCCTCCAGGGTTTGCAGTTGCTGGCCTTTGGATTTGAGTAGGGGTCTTGCACACCAGCAAGGGACAGCACAAAGGTCGCCACATGGTTGGAAGTGTGAGTGGAGGTATAGTAAAACCCATGAGAGGGGTTGGGACTGAGCTTCCCCTGGAGGGGGCGCTCCAGGTCCCACAGGCAGGCTGAGACATCAGTAGATATGGTGGGTATGGATGCCAAGTCCACGAGTTGTGGGGTGGGGATGCTTGGGTGCTGCTCTATCCAGGGAGAAGTTTTGGAGGACTCAGCAACTAAATGGATGAGAGGGTCTCCATTAAATGGATGTGTGGAAATGAACAAAGCGGAAGTTTAATCATCAGGGGTGAGGTGGATTATCACATTTGCAATCTGCTGCCACATGGTGGGGTCAAGTGACCAGATAACCCAGTTGGCGAACATTGGAAGGAGAACTTGGGCAATGGCATGTTTTTTTGGATCAATTGGCGGAATTTTTGTAAAATCAATAAGGCAGATGGAGCCTTCAGCAAGCTAGATGAGGAATCCAAATTTTATTAAGCAAAAGTTAAAAGAATGAACTGACAACTACCTCCAGCCAGGGAAGTTTCCTTAAGAACTGGGCTGAATGCATGAGGAAGGTATTGAGGGATTGGTCATTTGGGGGTTAGTGATGGAGATTGGTTGGCTGGCTCAGAGGGGGGTAGAATGATTCTCCAGATTTTGGCAAAAGTCAAGAAAAGCATTTGCAAAATTTTCTGGATTCCTAGGGCCAAACCAAGTTGATACTACCAATTCAGGTCCTGGTCATCTGAGTCAGCCTGTTCTCATGGTTCAGGTGTTCCAGATTCATCCCAGGAGGCAGAGGTCCATGGATTGGATCATTTGCAACTTGAACTGATCCCTCAATTAAACTACTCATGTGATCTGAACTCGCTGGATCTGTTTCAGAGCATTGGGGCAGATGATCCAAGTTGTTTGGGCCCTGATTCAAGATCTGAGCCATATTTTGATCTGATTTCTGGTGCAGGCCAGCCTGGACTGGCTCCTCCAGTCCAGAATTTGCAGGCTGGGCTCTGATGTTGGGAATTTCTGTTTTCCCAAAATTCTGATATAGTTTGTCTGGGGAGTGGGTGGTCCCAGTGGCCTGTCCATGCCCCCTGGTATGTGCAATCTCCCTGCAGACTCCTTCTATCAAACTTACCAGGGTTGAGGAGGGGGAAGAGGTGGGAATGGGTTATCTTTGGGGGGGAAGACAGTGACCCAGCGCTCATCTATCACATGGGCTAGGTCACCCAGCTGTTACAGAGGGTCCACTGGAGCCTTGTGGCCCCTTTTCATCCAAGAGGGGTGTTGATCCCTATTCAGTTGCAAGAGCTGGTCCCCAAAACTTAAATAAATGAACTAAAAGCTCCTCTATTTTTATTTTAAGTCAAAGCTTATATGGTTTAAAATTTATGATGATATTTAGTTTATATAAATAAAAGTTTATAGTTTTTGTAAATTTTTAGAAGATAAAATTAAGTATAAAATTCCTTACCCAATCCAATAATTTTTAACTTAAGCTGCTTATACCTAGAAGATGCATAAACATAAGTTTGCTAGGTTTGTAAAATAATTTTGTATATACTTTTTTTTTAGATTTGAATTGGGTTACGGTAGGAATTTATTAAAGTAAAATTAAATCTGATTTTTCATATATTAAAAAATATTAGAAATGAATCATTTTTAGATGAACTACAAATATATAGAAGAACTCTCATGTCTAATTGAAAATTCCTTCATTTTGTAATTTAAGAGAAACCTTAATTAGGAGTGTCTTTTATATATGTTATAGTATATTAAAAGTATTTGAGGTGGGTTGACCTATGCTATAGTATATTATTGCAATTTTTGTTGATTTAATTGAATATAAAAAATTCCTCATGTACTTGATATTGTAACACCCAAGCTGCACATACATACAAAATTTTATAAATTTTAGTTTGTTGGTTTTATAGAATACTTTTCAATGAACTTTCTCAAACTTGAATTATTTTATAATACTAAATTCTCAAGGTAGATTTTAAACTGATTTACATGTATCTAAAATATTAAAAAATCCTTAAGTAAACAGAATCTTAATGGAACTAAAAATTTTGAACAGAACCTCTATGTCAAATTATTAAATTCCTATCTTTTGTAGTTTCTGAGAAATCTTGATTAATAGAGTCTTATATATTATAAATTTAGAGAACAAAAGGCTAATCTAGGGACCATCTAGTACTAAAAAAAGGCTAATATAGGCCTTTTGGCCTTGCTTTTCTAAAATTTCGCCAGATTACACCTTTAAATAAAACAATCAAAACAATAATTAAACAAATAACCAACAATTGCTTGGTAAAATCATTGAAACTATTATATCAAACAAATATCAAACTGCCTAGCCATAACAATATGCTGATTGCCATTAAAAATATATTGAATTTTTACTTCTTAAATATAGACCTTTCTATTTTACCACAAAAACTGAAAAATAATGGTGCAATATTAAGTTATCATCTGAACTCAGTAACTGTGCAAAGTTTTATCAACAGAGTATGTCGGGAAGTATGTTAAATAGGTGTTTCAAGATTCCAGGACTAATAAGTGACAAAGTAAAAGTGGGTAAAGATATATAATTATAAAATCAGATCTTTACAGAATGATTTAAAAATCTTAATAGGGGATTATTTCTATAGCTATAAATATATTGACTTCCAACCTTAAAACTAATATTAAATCTTTATATGACTACTGGCTTCTCCTAACAGTCATCTTTGGCCTTAGTCTGACTGAGACCCACTAGAGCTCAACTTAATTAAACCCTGAATTGATTAATTAAATTAACAGAGAATTCCCTCCATGGTATCTTACTTTTTAGCATTTAAAATTTTGGATTAAATAAATAACTTTACTGGTATTAGTAATAAATTCAATTTATAATTATTAATGTTCCAACTACATAGACTGCATACTGACTGTATGTTACCTCTTTCTCTATGATATCATATTTAAAATTATAACCACTATGCTGAAATATTAAAGATCTATTCAATATATCTGAACTTATATATTACTGTAAGTCCAGGGGAACGTCCCCTGTGCATAGACTGGTCGCTCTTCCCGTTTCTGAGCAAAAAGGGTCCAAAGAGGGTGGCCATACCCCTCATCACCCAGGGCAATCTCACCCACATGGTAGATGAGCGTTAGGTAATGGCCTTCCCTCTCCGTTCCCCTCCCCTGGTACCTTTGCTTACCATGGCCAAACTCAATAGACAGATTACAGAAATCTGTGATGAGATCACCAAATTAAAATCAATTGCTCTGAAACCAAAGAAGATTAAGCCCAACAAATAGAATCCGCATAGCCAAAGAGGGATGAAAATTGAGTTATTAGCCAGAATTGCCAACGGGTTTAATTTACCCAGCAATGTGATCATTAAAATTAACCCTCTCTGAAATCATTGGGGATGATCCCCAATGTACAGGTAGTAGCATTGGATACCATCAATGATAGTTTGAAGCTCCCTTCCAGTAAATCAGGAGTTGTGGCTGATGCAACATTTTTGACCAAATGAACAGCCCAGCAACTGGGAACGGGCAGGTTGGGCATCCTGAACCCGTTCCTAACCAATTGGGACTGCCCCTATGTGGGGTGGCCTTGGGGGATTCCCACTGCTCGTTGGGCCAGATGCCATCATGCTAACCATCAGAAATGAAGTCAAGCCTCAGTTCAGGCGTTTGATGTTGAACCAACAGTGACTCGGCCTGCCACTAAATCCTTTGATGTCAGTTTCCATTGAGCTTATCCACCCCATCCCTGAATAATTCGCCAGTTAGGTCAAACTTGAGGGACCTGATCCCGGCTTGTTTCCTATCAATTGACCACTATTTAATCAGTTGAATCGCACTGAGAAAATTGTTGGCTAATTTTTTTCCTTTATTTTCCATTATAAACCTTTCCCAAAAATCCAGTTTTTATGTTGAAAAATAAACCGCCTTTTCTACTAACACTCACACATTCCTCAGGGTTAACGCCTATATTTGACTGGTATTTTAATATGTGCCTGTAAGAGATTCTGGCTCACTGGCAGTTATTGGTGAAACTTCTTTATAGTTTTATATCTGTCATACCAGCAGCAGTGCCTTTGGCATTCTGGTTTGCTGTTTGGTCGCTCCAGCACCTAGGCTGGCAGGGTGGTCTAATTCTAACTTGCTGTTTGCCTGACATAATTGACCAACCATCATTCATAACCATTTCCACCTTTTTGTTGATATTGGCGTAGCAATGGCCACTTCTTTTCAGCTGAACCAGGTTGCAAAGAAAATTTTTCCTGTCCATAATAGACTAGTTCCACTCAAAATGTCAAATCCACGCCCCATAGTTGCCGCGGCTATTGTGCCATATCAGTAGGATCTGACAATCTGACTTGCAACGAGCTTGCTCCCCCTATGAGCCTAGTGGTTTCCCCTGACTCCACTACCATCTCTTTGGTATCACTGGATTCATCCACAACTACAATAAAGAGAACTTTGCTTACTTCTTATTATCCATGAAGATTAGTGTTGGGTCCCACCATGTCTCCTTTGAGGCCTTGGTGGATACCGGAGCCATGAGCAATTTTATGAATGTTAAACTGGCTCAACAATTGAAACTGGACCTGAATGCAGGCCCTTCAGTGATGGTTGCGTCATCAGCCTCCCAAACCTCATACTAGTTTGCCTGCCAATTACATTCTCAATACACCAGTTCAGCTTCTGTGATCAGTTCTCAGCAATGCCAAAATTGGTGTTCCCAGTTATCTTGGGAGTTGGATGGTGGCGTCAGCAACATGTTAAGATTCATTTAGAGTCAAATATGTTGTCTTTTGCCAATGATCAAACTGAGTGAATATTTCCTTTAGTTAATACTCTCAAGAAAGCCCAAAGTCGTAGCTCCATAACTTCCCTTGTTTCCCCTTTGGGCCTTCCGTCCAATTTTTCCAAAGAATTGATGTGCTACAGGAGTATTTTTTATTCTGAGAAGGCAGATCATCATCTTTCTCACACCAAATTTGACTGTGGTTTCTGTATGATGGTACAGTTGGTAAATATCAACTGCCCATTGTATCCCCACACAGCGGAGGAGGAGGTCACACTCAACACTTGGTTACATGATATGCTTAAAAAAGGGTGGCTGTTTAAAGAGACATCTCCAGTCGCATCCCCCATTGTCTTTGCCAAAAAAGCTGATGGTTCCCTCCGCCCCTGTGTGGATTATGGTCACTTAAACAAAGTTAAAGTTCATGATCCCTACCCTGCCCCTGGAGCAGATGATCAGCCAAGCAATTGCCAAATCTCATGTGTTCTCTAAATTGGATCTTCTCAATGCCTTCAACCAAATTTGGATAATGGAAGGTCAAGAATGGCTAACAGTAATGCGGACAAAGAGAGGCATTTTCCAATTCCGTGTGATGCCCTTTGGCCTGAAGAATGCCCCCACTACATTCCAACAATGATTGACAGCGTACAGAGTGATCTCCAGTTCACTTGTGCAGTCACATATATCAACAACATTCTGGTTCACTCCCTGACTACCAAACAACATGCTATTGACTTGGAAGCGGTTGTGGCTGCCTTGCACAAGGTGGGTTTGTTCGTTAAGCCTTCCAAATGCGAGTTCTATAAAAATGAAGTTACCTTTCTTGGGAACCTCATCCTTAAGGATGGCCACATGATTCCCCCTAATAAGTTGGATGCTATCCGGGTATGGCCTACCCTGACAACTCAGAAACAATTACAGAGTTTCTTGGGAACCATTATTTTCTAAAAAAATTTCCCCAGAACTTTCACAGCTTGCTTCCCTTCTCCACCCCCTTACAGGGAAAAATGTACCGTTTTGCTGGATGCCCAAATGCCAACAGGCGTTCAAGTCGATCAAAGAAGTGTTTTTATCCCCTCCCATCCTGAAACATGCAGATCCTGCTAAATCATATATCGCCGCATGTGATGCCTCCTCAGTGGCAGTGGGGCAGTGCTGCTCCAAGAGCATGAGGGCCTGGAGCACCCAGTCACCTACTTTTCCTGAAAGTTTACATCTATGGAGTAATACTGGGCCATCTATGATAAGGAGTTGGCAGCTGTAACATGGGCACTGACTCATTGGCAGTACCTGTTACAGGGTGCCCAGCATGAGTTAACTGTTCTCATGGATCACTAAGCTCTCTTGCTTTTCTGAAAACCCCAAAATTGGCACATCAGCAAGCCTGAACCTATTGGGACTTGTGTAGTTTCATTTTCAAGTACAAATTTGTAAAAGGTGCACTTAACGTACTTCCCAATTTTCTCAGCCACAACCCTGCCCACTGTCCCACAGATTTAGAGGAAGCGGATCTCATCACAGTGATTCACGCTGCTCAAATTTTTGTTGATCATTCCCCCCATCATCTCCTTTGCCGCCCTTGCTCCTGACGCCCTGCTCGTTGCTCAGGTCTTAGCCAGCCAAATGACCTGCCCCAAAGGGGTGGAGTTATTTGAGCAATTGACTCTGTAAAATCATAAACACTCTCTTTACTCTTTGGTGGATGGCCTCATTTATTTTAGGTCACAAATTTGGGTTCCCCCTCTTTTCAAATCCAAGGTATTCTTCACACATTACGACTCCCCCACAAGCAGCCATCTGGCAGTAAGATTTGCATCGAATTGATCAAGTGGACCTACAATTGGGCAGGTTTAACTAAAGAAGTTCCAGTCTGGATTGTCAATTGCGTTACTTGTGCTTGGGCTAAGTTAGACCGTTTGGGCAGAAATGGGCTTCTACACCCCTTACAACAGGCGAAGGGTCCATGGACATCGGTGTCCATGGATTTTATCATTGAAATCCCCTGCTCTAATGGGTTTATGGTGGTGATGGTGGTGGTGGATCATTTCACTAAATTCTCCCTTTTTATTCCCTGTGCTTCCACGATTATGTTAAAGGAAACCCCCCATCTCTTTGTATGTCATGTGTTTTTAATGTTTGGTCTCCCACAGGAGATCATCAGCGACCATGGTCCACAATTCACAGCGCGGTTCTGGAGTGAACTCTTATCCATTTTAAAATCTCCCCTGTCGCTCCATGGTGTATCATCCCCAGTCTGATGGGCAGACCACGTAAGTTAACCAGGTCCTTGAACAGTACCTGCGTTGCTATGCTGCAGCTGCACAGGACACCTGGGCTAATGACCTAACCCTCGCCCAATTTGACTACAACAACAGAATGCACGCTTCCATGGGGTTTTCCCCTTATGAAGCGACATTAGGATATAACCCTTCCTTTTTGGTCAGACCCTGCTTGCATCTAGAGGTCCAAGCTGCCACGGATCATGCTGAGCATATTGGGTCTACTCAATCCTTAGTGCGGGAACACCTCATCAAAGCTATCAAAGACTACAAGTGGTTTGAGGATTGAAAGCAGCTCCCAGGTCATGACATATCAGTGGGCTCTTATGTAATGCTTGACACATGCCATTTGAGAATGCAGGTACCCTCCCATAAGTTCGCAAGTAAGCATTTGGGTCCCCACTTGGTGGAGAAATACTTGGGTAATGGTGCGTTCTGATTAAATTCTGCCATCCCATTGGAAACAGCATCCCATATTCCACGTTTCTCAGTTGTCACCTTTCAAGGGTACTGTTACCGCAGATCTTGTGCCAATAATAATTGAATATATGGAGGAAGCCAAAGTGGAAAATATCCTGGCATCCCATAAGTCCTGTCATTCCGTTCAGTATCTCATGGCCTGGAAAGGGTATCTGGCATACGAGAACAGTTGGGTTAAGGCTCACAATTGTGCTAACTGCATGGAACTGATCAAAGCATTTCATGAATCCCACCTTAAAGCCCCCATCCCCCCAAAAAGTCACAACAGTAATGGCGATCAAACTACCCAAGGCGCACAAAAATGTGGCCCTTGTGCAGTTCCCTGGCAGTGGTGCCCTTCCATTGGAAAAAAGGGTAATGTAAGTCCAGGGGAATGTCCCCTGTGTGTAGATTGGTCGCTCTTCCCGTTTCTGAGCAAAAAGGGTCCAAAGAGGGTGGCCATGCCCCTCATCACCCAGGGCGATCTCACCCACATGGTAGATGAGCGTTGGGTAATGGCCTTCCCTCTCCGTTCCCCTCCTCTGGTACCTTTGCTTACCATGGCCAAACTCATTAGACAGATTATGGAAATTTGTGCTGAGATCACTGAACTAAAATCAATCGCTCCAAAACCAATGGAAATTAAGCCTGACAATTGGAATCTGCATAGCCAAAGAGGGATGAAGATTGAGTTATTGGCCAGAATTGCTGATAGTTTCGATTTGCCCAGCAGTGCAATTGTCAAAATTAACCCCCACTTGAAATTGTTGGGGATGATCCCAACGTGCAGATAGTAGCATCGGACACCATCAACAATAGTTTGAAGCTCCCTTATGGTAAATTGAGAGTTGTGGCCAATGCAACACTTTTGACCAAACAAACAGCCCAGCAACCGGGAACAGGCAGGTTGGGCATCCTAAACCTGTTCCCAACCAATTGGGACTGCCCCTACGTGGGGTGTCCTTGGGGGATTCCAACTGCTCATCAGGCTAGACGCCGTCATGCTAACCATCAGAAATGCAGTCAAGCCTTGGTTTGGGCGTTTGAGGTTGAACCAACAGCAACTCAGCCTGCTGCTGAATCCTTCAATGTCAGTTCCCATTGAGCTTATTCACCCCCATCCCTGAATAATTCGCCAGTTAGGTCAAACTTGAGGGACCTGATCCCAGCTTGTTTACTTATCAATCAACCACTATTTAATCAGTTGCATCACACTGAGAAAATTGTTGGTTGATTTTTCTTCCTTTATTCCTATTAAAAACCTTTCCCAAAAATTTAGTTTTTATTTAAAAAATAAACCGCCTTTTCTACTAACACTCACACATTCCTCAGGGTTAACGCCTATATTTGACTGGTATTTTAATATGTGCCTGTACGAGATTTAGGCTCACTGGCAGTTATTGGTGAAACTCCTTTCTAGTTTCATATCTGTCATACCAGCAACAGTGCCTTTGGCATTCTGGTTTGCCATTTGGGTGCTCCTGCACCTAGGCTGGCAGGCTGGTCTAATTCTAGCTTACTGTTTGCCTGACAATTACCTCCAAAAGATCTTTAGTAGGAAAAATCATTAAATAAGACTTGCATCATATTATCTTTCTTATTAAATATCAGTAAACTTTAGAGCTAAACATATTAAAATGGATGTTGAGTCAGTTGACTCCAACTAAAATTTATGATCCTAATAACTATTTTTGCCACAAAATCACAAAGTTTAAATAATTAAATTCATCACTCTTCATATATAGATAAACTAAGATTAATTTTCACCGAAATGTTTTACATCTCATAAGTAAGTCCAATTAACTATAGTATGAAAGTCCTCATATTTTCAAATACTATAAATCCCTGGTGTCGGACATTTGCCCTCCCAGCTGCAAAATAAGAATGTTTTGGATTGAAATCAGCTGAAAAGGAGAAATGTTAGCCAATTGAAAGTTTGCAGTACTAATACAAAGGATCTAAATGATACTACCAATTATATTGGCCAAAAAAGTCTGGCTGATTCTCAATGGAACCCCACAAATTAGGTTAACACAATTTTGAATACTCCACAGGCAATAAAAGCAAGATTAAACAGTCAGAGTACTCTGATTATGTGGTGGACTATGGGGTGTCCATCGGATGGTACTCCCCAGCCAAAACCAGGTCCATTCAAGCACCAACGTGGAGACCACCCCTTTTATAGGCGTGGTGGGGGTCCCCAAGGTAAAGTAATTTTCTCCTGATGTGAATTGGCTAAAGTTAATGAAATCATTACCTCACAGGTATTTATTACCAAAAGTTAACACCTCACCCATCACTAAGCTAAAATAAAGCAAGCTTTTTGAGCTTTGATAGGCTAAACTTGCATATTTCCTTATTCATATTGTAACAATCCAAAACCTACCAATGAATTCTCTTTGACCCTTGATACCATTTTAAATACTGAACAGTTGTATATTGAGCGGGTTCATTTTCTTTCTTATCCTGCGCTACCTAATAAAAACCTTATTAAATTCCATCTTTTTATTAATGTTTTATTTTTAATTTAAATATCTGTTGTGGAATCCAATGGCATGAGCACCAGCGAGTGAGAACTCAGCTGGATTCCAACAAAGTGGTGCTCACTTTAGGGGCTACCATGTACACCAAAAATATGCTTAAGAATAAAGGCTTTATAAAGTGAGTAGCCCTCCAACTCTTCCCCTTTCCACTGAATTACAAATAGTTACTTTGGAAAAGCAACTCTCCAGCGCCTTATCACATCTTAAAGAGCTGGAGAAGTGCCCCTTAAAACTCCCTCTTAAAGACAAGTACACCCCTGATGAAGAAAGTATTGCTTCCTTTTTGTATGTATACAAATATGCTATGCATGGCACCACAAATAGGCAAAAAGTTAGACACATCCTTCCATGCTTAAGTTGCTTGGCACAAGAAATGATAGTTCTTTACATGGACAATCTGCATACCTGGGCAGAGGTGAAAGAGGCTCTCTTAGCTGAATTTGGTTCAAAGCAGAGACTTAACAGGGACAAACAGACCTCTATGCGCCTTAGCATGTATGCAGGTGAACCGACTGCTGCCTTTGCTAAGCAATTTTACCTCGCTGTGAAAAGGTTTCAATGGCTAACATGATAACCCTGGATGATGCTATCACTGCCATGTTAACCGGGTTAGCTTCTCAACCCTCTCTATCCAGGCATATCATTTCAGTGAAATGTTAGTTCAAAAACATCTGTTTTTATAAAGGAGGCTCTGTTAGACTTTGGTGATTTTCATTCCTGTGCAATAATAAATGAAGCTGGGATGGAGCCTTCAGTTCTAACCATTGAGGAGCTTTTGCCTTTAGAACAGTTGGGAATGGGCACATCTGTACATACCTCAGTGAAACCTGCTTCCTCAGAGAGATTCAAAAACGATACAAAAATCTCCTATAATTCAGAGCACTGTAAGGTAGCTAAACCATACTCCCGCACAAGCTCACCAAAGCCACTTGCCTTCCCCTACAGCCAAGCTGGTAAATGCACGCCCTAAGGCTATCCAATCTCCTGTGGCTGTCTCCCCTACTCAATCGCGTCCTTGCCAGTTGTGGAGAATACCCTTGGGATGAATCTGAGGGTGGTGATGATGTTGGCTACTATTAATTGAAGCTCCTGCAGAAAGGGAGGTCCCTGATTGATTGAACGCTGAAGGAGTAGATGAAACCACCATACCTGAGGAAACGTACCTCAGACAAATATTAGGGTTCCCAAAAGTTTTTGAAACTGCCAGTGATGATGGTGAGTTCTTGTCTGGCTTGATTCAACCTCTTCAGCGGGTCCATACCATAAATTCGTCCTGGATAAATACCCTGAGACTGCTCATAAATTAACCTCCACTTTCTGGCTCAAGAAGTCTTGGCCTTGTCTCCTAACTTTGGAGGAACACTCACCAAGGTTGAAGTGGTCATTCAAAAAGTCTGGGTAATGGCCATCCTGGATACTGGCTTCCCAGTTAACGTGATCTCCACTAAGCTCATCAAAGGGGTAAAGCTGGCGCCTGATTTAGAGTACAATAAAGAATTTGTAACTGCTGGCCCAAACAACACTCGTGCCAATGGGGCATATTCTTCCCTTCCCATTTAAATTAGAAGCTTATATTATCAGCCCCTGAAGTGGCTTTGGACAACAACGCTTATGATATTCTCATAGGTACCAATTTATGATTGATTACATAAAAATAATTAATATGAAGCAATATTTTCTCTCGTTACTCAACTATGAAGTCCCTTTAGTCATATCCAATAAAGAGCCTGGCAAGAACGAATACTCTTGCCTGGTTAATATCCTTTTTCCGCTATGACTTTGCATTATTCCACCTCTGGGCGTGACACCAAATAATTGCCCAATTCAGTGGATGCTAGGGATGGTATCCCTTTCTATGCTGCAGACGAGGTGTTGATTGAGCCTGTTGAACAACGAGTGGATGACACAAAAATCACGCTTTAAATCACATACCACTGTTTGTTGCACCTCATAAGTATTAAGGGCATAAATCCCTTGGAGCCTCAGGTATTGCCTGGCTTCTTGACCTAGCTTACCAGAGGCCTATTATTCTGCTGTTGGGGAACCTCACTGCAAAGGACATAATTGTAAGAAAACACCAGGAGATTGGCAGAGGCTTGTTGGTCCCTGTGGAGGACATTGAACAAATTCACTCCATTGGCTTTATGTTGGATATGAGCTTGCCAACTGATAACTTAGTATGTACCTTGACCAACGTCCATATTTCGGATAAATTGACCCCAGATGAGCTGGAAAAGTTCATACTTTTATTAGATGATTATAGCGACATATTCTCGAAATCTGATAATGACTATGGCCACATGAAGGGCTGGTGACACTCCATCAATGTGGGTGATGCCCGTCCTATTAGGTCCAAACCTTATCACAAGTCAAAGGTGGGGGAACAGAAAATGATGACGGAGCTCCAGCAGTTACTAGATGTGGGGTTACTAGTTCCTTCACAAAGCCCCTGGTCTTCCCCTCTCTTGGTAAGTAAAAAGAAAAACGGAGGTCATTGGATAGTCATGGACTACCGCAAGTTAAATAACCTTACAAAACAGGATAGTTATCCTATCCCCCACATTGATGACACCCTGGCCCAACTCTCTGGATCTAACTTCATCTCCATCATGGACTTGGCCAGTGGCTATTGGCAAATGGACCTTTCTCCTCAAGATTAGGAGAAATGCGCTCTTATTTGTAGTGAGGGTAACTTACAACCCAAACTATTACCTCAAGGGTTGTGCAACGCACCTGCATCTTTCCAGCATGTGATGGATCGCATTTTTCAGGACCTAAAGTTAACTTGTGTCATCGTCTATCTTGATGACATCATGGTGTTCTTAAAAACCTTCAACGAACATCTTTATCACTTGAAGGAGGTGTTTCAATGGTTATGTAAGTCTAATATTAAGTTAAAACTCTCGAAGTGTACCTTGCTTTAAAGGAAATTGGATTTCCTTGGCCACTCCATTTCCCAAGAAGGAATTCAACCCATACAGGACAAGGTCGAAGCAATCTCAAGAATGCCTCCCCTAAAAATTTATGGGATATTCAGGTATTTCTAGGGATAATGGGGTATTACCATTAGTTCATCCCTAAGTTCACCAATCTTTGAGAGCCCCTTGTCCATCTATTAACCAAGAAAACCCCTTTTTATTGGGGTGCTGAACAAAAGGCCGCTTTTGAGACACTAAAGCAACTGCTAAAGCAATGGCCTATCCTATGGCACCCATATTATATTAAACCTGTTATTTTGTTTACTGACGCCTCAGACTAGGATGTGGGGCCATCTTAGCCAATTGGATAAAAACGGTGTTGATCATCCAGTATCTTATTTCAGCGAAATGCTTTCAAAAGTGGAAGCAACTACAGTGCTACATAGAAGGAGTGCCTTGCTGTTTAATTAGCTGTAAAGCACTACAACCCTTTCCTATATGAGACCACCTTCACTGTAGTTACAGACCACACTTTGTTGAAGTGGTCTCAGAATATAAAGGATCCTACTGACCAGATAGGTCTTTGGGCCCTAAAGCTCCATTATTATAACATGAAAATTTAACACTGTGCTGGGACCCATCACATGAATGTTGATGGGTTGACTCAGCTGCCAGTCCTTCACTTGGATAATAGTGAGGTGGAGAGGTTACATGACCTCTTAATGACCCCAAATGAATGGGAGGATGAGGATGAGCCTGTCCAGAAGATGCTAGCCTGGCACTCCTGCAACACCAAATTGAAGAGCGGGAAGTTGTATAAGCAGGCGGGGGCAAAATGGCTGCCTTACCTTTGGCCCTTGGAATGCGTACCTGCTATCCTAGAAGCTCACACCACTTTAGGTCATGGAGGGGCAAACAAAACTTATGAGTAGATAAAGGATCGGTTTTATTGGGATGGAATTATGAAATTTATTGCGGAGTCTTGGAAGCCTGCCTTACATGTAAGAAGCAATCCAGTTTCAAAATTAGATACCAGTATCAACCAACTAACCCTCAACAACCATTCCACACCATCAGTTTGGATGTAGTAGGTACCCTTCCTCAGACTACTAGTGGAAACAGATTTGTCCTAGTAGTCATTGGCCACTTCACTAAGTGGGTGGAAACCGTGGCTCTTTCTTCCTAAACAGCCAATGCCACAGCTACCTTCTTACAACATAACATTTTCACTTGTCATGGCTGTCCCCAACTACTACTCTGTGATAATGGTAAGAACACCTCCAGAGTAGTCAAAATCCTGGCCACATCCATGGGAGCCCAACAACTTTTCTCAGCTCCATATAATCCCTCCACCAATGGGACCATGGAAGGAGCAAATGATACCTTGGTTTCCATTCTACGAAAAATGGCCTCCTCTGATCCACTTCACTGGGATAAATACCTACCCAGTGCTCTTATGGCATACCAGATTAGCTATAACTGGATTTTAAAAATGTCTCCATTCCATTTCTTTTATGGGTGAGATCCAGTAATACCTGCCATCTTAGCTAAAGATGTATTCTCTTCTAGAGTTGAGGAACATGAGAAAGTCATGAGAAGATTGGCTCAGCGCATTATCCAAATCCAGTCTGAAGCTATGACCATTTTTAGTGAAAACGGTGACAAAAGAAACTCTAGGCTGCCAATGAGCTCTGATCCCCCTACCTACATTCCAAGTGTCCAACATGGTATTATACTACCATAACCACATCACTTTTAGAAGCGGTAAGCTTGTTTCAATTTGGGAGGGTCCTTTCACCATCACCTACAAAAGAGGCAATGAGTACTCCATAAAATCCTTGGTTACTGGGATTACTATAAATTGGGTACATGGCTGATTCCTACGGCCCTATTCTCCCCCAACATTCTTGAGGGGTGATGTCAGACATTTGCACCCAGCTGCAATATAAGAATATTTTGGGTCAAAATCAGCTGAAAAGGGGAAATGACA
Organism: Massospora cicadina; assembly: GCA_022478985.1. Classification (NCBI taxonomy): domain Eukaryota; kingdom Fungi; phylum Entomophthoromycota; class Entomophthoromycetes; order Entomophthorales; family Entomophthoraceae; genus Massospora; species Massospora cicadina. The sequence continues at coordinate 254,168 of JAKSZP010000043.1, read as the reverse complement.
GCCATTTGCAAGTTTGTGATACTTATACAAAGGATTTAAATAATACTAATGATTATATCAGCCAAAAGACACTGGCTAATTCTTAGTGGAACCCCAAAAATTGGGGTAACAAAATTTTGAATAAATCACGGGAAATAAAAACAAAATCAAACATTCAGATTACTCTATCCATGCAGCGGACCCTGGGGTGTCCATTAAATGATATTTCCCCAGCCAAAACCAGGTCCATTCAAGCACCAACGTGGGGACCACCCCTTTTATAGGCGTGGTGGGGGTCCCCAAAGGTAAAATAATTTTCTTTGTTGGAGATTGGCTGAAACTAATTAAATTGTTACCTCATGGGTATGTATTACCTAAAGTTAACTCCCCATCCATCATTAAGTTAAAGTGAAGCAAGCCTTCTGAGCTTCAATAGGCTAAAGATGCATATATCCTTATTTGGATTTTAACAAACTATCCCAAACTTACCAATGAATTCTCTTTGACCCTCAATAACATTTTAAATACTGAACAATTGAATATTGAGAGCGTTCATTTTTTTATTATCCTGCAATATCTATTAAAAACCTTATAAAACCCAGCTCTATTAGTGTTTTAATTTATAAAAATAGCTGCTGTGGAATCTAGTGGCATGAAGCACCAGAGAACGAGAACTTAGCTGGATTCCTACACCTGGCTACCTTTCTGTGGCGCTTTTTTAGTGGTATTTTTAATTGAGATTTATAACTAAAAATCTTATTAATCAACCTTCTCAGCATGATAATAGTTTATGTTTTTTCTCAGCATCAATCTTGAAGCGTCACTAACATTTTAACTCTTTTTCTTATACTAAACTGACAGTTTTCTATAAGCACTTATGCAGAAATTGGTGCAGCAGCTCAGGTTTCTGATGAAAAGGCCAAAATCTACACAAAAAAGGCACTGTATAAGAATAAACCTTGTATAATATTTAAGTATCTTAGTTATTTAGAACAGGTAATACTAAACTGATATAATATTATAGTAGCAACAACTCACAGTAGCTTTGGGGCTTATGGTAATTATTCATAGTTTTAGTATGCTTATAAAGCTATTATGAAATCAAATATCCTTCCTAAAATAGAAGACCCTCCTGATATGCTAATCAAATTACCTAAGTTCTATTGGTGCAAAATACTTGATAACCTAGTAGTGTTAAGGAATTTTGTGTTAGATGCAAAAGATGGCTGGAAAATAAAGGGGTGCTAAGGGTTTGGATTGAGGCAACTTACATAATAATAGCAATTGCCTACCACAACTGAGACACTGGTAAATGGCTGTATAAGATGATAAAAACTTATTAATTGATGAGTTAACACCAACTTGGGAAAAGTAATTAATATATTAGGATATGAAAACCCATGCTCATGGGGTGAGGTAGTTAATCTATTATGGATTTGAGAGTTGTACTGTTAGTGATTAAAGATTTGATCATACTTATTATATAATAAATTGTAGATGCTAAGGTGAGGTAACTGATGGTAACTTGATACTACAGCTTGACACTAAAGAAGCAGCAAAGTACTTCAATTGAAAGTCTCTGTCTAAATACTAATTAAACAAAATTAAGTTAATAAATAAATAGTTCAGATGGTTGGTCAGATCATATTACAACATTTTTACACCTGACAAAACATCAGGGAACTAAAAATGAGTGAGGGTTTATATATTTTATTAAGAAAAGTGGCTATAAGGCTGGTATGTTGTTGTCAGACCCTTTTTTATTCTTTACCAGATTATTTGATGTACATCAATAAGGCTTATACTGGTAATCTAAGATCTGAGGGTAAATATAAAAATATTAGTAATTATAGAATTTTGTAAGGTACCCTCAACTGACTTTCTCACAGTTGTTGTCATTTACTACATTATCTACTGGCAGCATATAAACAAAGGAAATTATTCGTTTATTTTTCACATGGATTGGGTAGTAAGAATTTGACAAGGCCACCTTGATTTCTCCCATAGTTAGGATAGATAGCACTTGATGCAGCAATATGATCCTATTTGAATTGGCAAAGTGGTGGAATAATTTTACAATATAGATCATCAGGGGATTTTCTATACATAATCATCCCCACAAGACCTGATAACATTGAACCATAGTAAAGCTCTGTCCATATTGCAGCGGAATCTCATTAGATTCCTGAAATTGACTAGAAAAAATTAAGGAGTGTTGGCCTTTTTTATAAATAAAATAAGGATGATGTCTATCTTGTTCATAAGTTAAACATTGAAATAAGTTGAGACTTGGGCCCTGTTTGAGAAGCTTAAATAATGTTTTCCTGCATTGGGGTCTACAGAAGCACAGCAAACATATCATTAATGTGTATAGGGGTGAGGAATGAGGATGGGGCCTTACAATCTATATAAAACAAGTCAACATTTTAATGCAATTATCTGGACTAAGCGTTGCAGTCTTTTGAAAAAAGTATTAGAACAACTAGAGTTCATTAGGTTCCAGAATAACAATATCTTGTTTATCAGTTTTATATTTGTAGGTAAGTCAATACTCTCCTGAGGCTGTGGAGGCATAGCTAAAATGCAATTCTCAACTTTTTTTGCACAATTTTGATGCCAAAGCATCCTGACTTCTTTAAAATGACAGTAATATGAACTCTATTACCATTTTGTTAATTAAATAGGATTAGCTTTTGTCAGCAGAAGTAGAATATCCTTTTTATACTACACCAAGGCTTTTACCGTATCTTCTTCCTCTGATGTTTTCACATAGTGAACATGAAGTTCTTTTGTTGGATTGATAGGCCACTTTTAGCCTTTATGGTAATAATAGTAATCCATACTATGTACATCAAAAGTGATGACACATTGGTGGAGGTAATTCACCCTTTGGAGTATGATGTTCTCACTATTCAAGATATGTAACCAAAACTTATAAAATTACATATAAGATCACAGGCATGGCGGAAACAATCTGAGCATTGTAATAACTCAGAATCTTGGCCCCATATAACACTATAGCATCATAGTAAAAGTGATAAAAATCTAGAAAATCTTTGCCCTTTTAATGATATAGTAAGGAAGCAGTTTTTTGTATAATTATAAATCTCACCCCTCCAAACTCAATAATATTTTTTTGCCATTAGCATAAGACATGACTGCTTCAAAAATCTTCAGCATTAGAAATCTTTAGCTCTCATGGTCCAACAAATATTAATGCTGCCAATTTTGGCCTGGTCATCTGTGTTCCTCATAATGAGTTCAAATAGCTGCATGAAGTTGTAGATCTCCTTATTATCAACTTTATGCACCTTAATAGGGTTCAATTGATGATAGTTATATAAGCTTTTGGGCCCAGTTAGGGAGTGATGAACCTGCTGAGAAATTAGAATTGGCTGTGCAGGGGTTAGAATTATCAGGAACAGAAGGAGATGAGGTAGCCCATGAAGTTGCTAAACAGTGCTAGTAGCCTAGATTTGGGTTTCTGACATATTGGGATGGTCAGAAAAATCTGAAGAAAATTAAAGTAAAAATTGTAAACATCTTGGGAATTAACACTTTATCATCATCTACAGTTTTAGATTTGGTCAGACAAGTAACCAAAAAAGGAAAAATAATGGCCAAGGATTGATCTTTGACATGACTTAGTTTACCTTTTTAAGGGTCAGTCTTGGGATTCTAGTTATTATTTGTAGTATGGTCCTTTTATGGTTAAAAACTAGAAGTCTTAGTAGCATCAGCAATCTTCTTATTGTGATACTTCCTCACTAAGACAACATGTACTTTAGTAAAGGTATGATGTTGAAATTGAAGATATACTATAATGGAATTAATTTTAATAGAGGTCAGAAGTTTCAAGAGAACAACTATAAATTAAATTATAGATTGACAAAAAGTTATTGGTTTAGAAATGGATGGTACTTTAAAGATTATAAATAAAAACCAAGAATAAAATATAGGAGGGAATATTTGAGTTCAAGAACTGAAAATATATTAGAAAATTATTTTTTAGTCTGATGGGGAGGGTGCCTCAGTGTTAAAGTATGGACTTAATGACCATTGCCTTCAAAATTTGATCCCAGTAGATGAGCTTGGGTAGGGGCCAATTTATGACTGTGTTGCCATTGCGCACCAATGCCCCTAAACTGAAATAGCAAATAGCAAGACGGTCCATGGAGTTCATAGCCTATCAGAATGCTGTGTGGAGGTTTACCAGGATTTATACTCCTTTACAATTGATTTGATTTTCATTTCCCCATTAAATTGGTGTGGCATCGTCCCCCAGGTTAACCCATCTCATATATATAAAATAATCTTAGTCTGATACTGGGAATCCAGTAGATGAAGGCACATCAAGGATATTGAAAGGTAGCAACTAGTAGTTACAAGTTACTAAGGTCAATCCATTAAACATTGCTACAACAGTGATAAATGGAGTGAAATGTTGAATCAATTAATTTTAGTCAGTAGAGATTGAGATGACAACTTATCCAGAATTCATTTGATTGAAAAATTCAGCGTTATTGATGGAAATCACCTAGTTCTTTAAAATCTAGTGCTAATGTTTCTGGGCCTTAGCCCCAATAAGGCATCAATTGATGTATTATAATAGAAACTATAAAACAAAGCTGGTATAATGCAGAATTAATTTGTAATTCTAAAGTCAAGGCTTTTTCTAAACTAGGGCAAAGCCCAACAGTAAGCCTTAATTTTAATGCAGGCTTGGGCCAACATGATAGAAGTTAGGTGGTATATGATTTTACTGTTGTTCAGCTTGATTAAATTTCTGGTTTAAATTAAAAAAAGAAAATTAAATTCATTTATATACTGTTTTTTATTGTCTAAGATACACAGGGGTCAAACATCCAACAGAGAACAGAGAGGGATTTTCATGATTATCTTATATGAGAACAAGGCCGTTAGGCCAGTAGCAATTGCCCTTTATAATATTTGGATTTCAGTAACTCATTTGTCACAAAGATGCCAAACGTTTTTGTCATAATTTGTCTTGTCTTGGGGTCAGCTGCTTCAGCATATAAATATTTTAATCATAGTTGAAAAGTAGATGTACATGGATGCAGCAAGTGCCCCATGTAGTGAGCACCAGAAAATAACAATCAACACAGTGGCGTCAAATCTCTGATGCACAGGTCAAAATTTACTCAAACAACAATGTACTTTATGTAGACAGATCTTGATAAATACTAAAATCTCATTTATCAATAACTACTTACAATAAATTAGAAATAAAAAATGTATTATCAACGTCTGACAGTGGCTATGGGGCTTATATCGGTTACTCTTAGTTGTGGTAGGCTCCTCAAAGTATGTAATAATTAAGATCCTGTTTATAAAATGGCAGCCCCTCCTGATATGCTACGCAAAATCCTTAATTCTCATTAGTGCAAAGTATTTAATAACTTGATAGCAATGAGAAACTTTGGGTCAATTGCATTAATATGAAAAGACAAGGATGTTAAGGCTTTGGACTTGAAGCAATTTAATAATAATAACCATTAATATACTGCAACTGAGACTGGAAAATGGATGAAGCAAATAAAAATAAACTTACTAATTGATGAGCTTACACCAGTGTAGGACAATGTAGTTGATAATATAAAAGAGGATATGAAAACCATGCCTGCATAGTGAGGTAATCAATGTATTAGGGATTGAGAGTTGTACTGATAAGGATTAAGGATTTGATCATACTTTTTAAATACCATATATTGGAGGCGTTGAGGAAAGGTAATCTATAGTAACTTATTTTTTAGATTGACACCAAAGCTACGGCAAAGTATGTTAATTTTATTCTCTGTCTACATATTATTTTTTATATATCAATTAAATTAATTTTTCATATGGTTGATCAGACCAAAATGCATCAGCTTAGTTCAAAAGCTTAACCCTCTCAGTTATAGTTATTGACACATAAGTTATAGTAAAAATTCAGAGAACCTTTACTAGATGTTGGATACCTTAGTATTAGATAAGATAGGGAGAAAAATAATAATCAAATCCCATGAGAGAATCAACGCCTAGACCAGAAAAAGGGGTTAAAGAAATCCCATTGATTAACCACAGAGAATAATCAATGGTTGGTGTCAGATTCTGATGGTTGACTCAAAAATAAACCTTTGACAACCATCAGATTGAGCTGATTACCCTTTCAACGCTTGAGCTAAAACCTACATTCTCACCTCAAAGCCTATTGAAATCATACAATCTGAACTGAATATCTCAATGATAATTCAATCAAGTATTTAAGCAGAGAGCTCAGCCTGAATACTCTTGCATATTATGGCTGATTTCCTATGCATCAAACCTTGGCAATTGGTCCCATTTATCAGGAACACAATCAACTTAATTGTATACAAAAATTTATTCGGGGATGACCTGAAGTAACGTCTGAAAAATTCCATGGACTTCAGACAAATGAAAAACGTAATCAGTTTCCCACCTTATGGCGAAATTTGTATGTCAATCCACATAATTGGCATGATAGCACTTTCGTGGACTGCCCAAAAGGGGTTACCTCTGCTATTAAGAAAGAGGCCTGCTGACGTCTCTATTAGGGGTGCATCATTTACTTTAATTAAAGGCAAAATTTCACAGAAGGTGTATTTAGTCAGCAGTTTGACAAAACTGAAATATAGAAGATCTTAGAACAATTTTACATACTTTTATCATAATTTTTGTACTTGAAATCCTCCCAATTTTGAGAGTATTTTGCCACCAATGAACCTAAGAAAAGGTTTCAGTCATAGGCTGAACTGAGGTGGTAAAGTAGCTTTTGAAATTTTGTGCTGGAATGTGGCCAGGAGATTCCCTAGAGGTATAAATACCTGCGCCTGGCCTAATGAACATTATCTAATAAATAACTTTTACTAAAAGTCTTATTTATTTTATCCTTTTCCTGGTTTTTATCTGAGTCCTAATCCTGGAGAAGTGTTGACAAACTGGAAGGACCAAACCCCCAGTTTGTATTAAATCCTGCCTCAGAAGGAGTTCCTGAATACAAAGGAAAAATTACGCCTGAAAATTGGCTGGAAGAGTCAAGGCAAATTTAATAGGCCTAGTGAGATTTTGAACGGTCTGGATACCATAAACTACAGGCACTATCAAGGATCAACCATTGGAACTTCAGCCCTAATAGATGTGCAGGATAACAATTTCCAATTGAGTGATCCTCAGATTTTAAAAACTGGTGCTCATTCAAAACTGGTGACACTCTCTGTAAAGGATTCCAGTAACCAATTCCTGGCAGATTCGGCCAGACAAAACAGCAACATTGAGATGGAAACTAGAGACAAGGTCATTCAGAATATTTTCCCAGTCAACAAAGCTCCACAGCTGGTACCTCCTACACCCAAAATTTTGTCAAAGTGGGGGGGAGCTCATGCAGCAAAACCTGTCGTCCTGAATAGGGATGAGGATGATGCCTTGAACAACAAGGAAATATCAAAAATTTGGATGGTTGTGTCGAGATTGCAGGCCAGAAACACTGAAATTACTCAGGAAATTTGGGAATTCAGAATGCAATTATCAACTGCAAATTCCTAGTAGATAGTATGGCAAAGACATTAAAAGCATAACGTCCAATCAAGATTTATTCAAAGAAAAGTATGACAACCTCAAAAAACAAAGTGACCTATGATAACCCAGCTTTGACAAAAAAAAATAGGAAAAAGCTTTGTCCATTTGGCCAAAAAACAGCTTGGAAAACTAAGGGCTGAATTCACGCATCAGAATCCAGTAGTTCAGAGCAATATCATGAAACTGAATCATCGGAAATTGACACTGATGCAGAAACTAATATTTTGAACATCTGTTCTATGCCTAAAGTATTGGAAACAGTCCCAACTCCAGATACTTCCCAACGGGAAAGAGGGCCAATTATGAGCGATGATACACCAAGACATTCAAGAATAAGTACAAATCCTGTGCCTAAAACAGGGCGAGATGACTTCAAACCATTGAATTTACCAAAGTTTAATAAGGATGGAAACGTTCACTATTTCCTCAAGTTATTTGAAAAAGCAATGAGAGGAGCATCAGGCCATGCAAAAGGATCAGCACTGATTAACGCACTTGATGCCCATAGCTGTGACCTCATTATGCCCTATTTTGGTGACGATTGGTCCTATATGGATGAAAATTGCAATAACAAAACAGTTTGGAGGGCCTGAGAAACTAGAAACCCAAAAAAGAGAGCTTCTTAATATCAAATTTAAACAGAATGAGACTATCAAGGACTTTGTGGATAGATTTTTCCATGAGGCACAAGTTCTGCGTGGGTGCAATGCAATAGATATGTTTGGCACCAAGATTGCATTGGAGCACGCGAATATGCCCTTCCATGAACTGCACAATGTCATGTTGCCTTCATTCAATGGAAGCTTAGAAATCCAAGAGCTTACCAATTACTTGAGAAGATGTTCTGTAATTTCAACCCACCTAATCAGGCCAAAGATCAGCAAAAATCCTGATTTTTGGGCCCAAAAAATAACACTATGTCTGACCAGGGGAAAAGTTTCCAAAATATGAACCAAAAATTCGAGCAAAAACAGCAAACATGGCCAATTACATGATACAAATGTGATCAAATAGGGCACTTTGGTAGCCAATGCTACAGACGGTCCAACAAAAAGCCTGAGGTCAACTTTTCTCTGGAAATCAACAGTGACAATGAGACGAGAAAAGAGCAGGTGGAGTAGAGGCGGAAGTCTCTAACTCCACCAACTTTCAAACCGTTCCACCTGACCCTGATGAGCTCTTTAGGGCCAAAGATGTTGCTAAAGATAACCTCCACCATATCGTGGCTAATGATGTCATGATGATCACTACTAGAGCCACAGCAAAAGCAACTAAACCCTTAAAAATTACCAAGGAAGACCAAACTGAAGAATTAAAATCCTACAAAGCAGATTATTGACCAGGGTTTAGACCTCCAACCCAGATGTTCAACCGAACTGCCTAAACTTAACAGCGTTCAAGTAGCCATTCCCATGAAGACCTTAGCAGATAACTTCCCAGATATTTGCTCAAGTCTAAAATCTCACCTGGAATCTGGCAGCAATCACAGCATTCACACAATAAATACCTCTTAAAACTACTCTGAATATACTTATTTGGACATAGCAGTAAACAAGGTGTGAGTTTGGGCAATTGTTGATAGTTGTGCTCCTATCAATATAGTCAGCACAAAGTTGGTTAAAAAACTGAAAATTGCGCCCAATGTTGCCCACTGTCAGGAATATGGAACCACTGGAGCGCATACAACAGAATTGCTGTGTCATGGTCGAATGACATCATAGTGGGGACCAACCCCAAGGATAAGGCTGGGCGCCAGGAGGCTCAGAAGGTGAAGCTGCAGGCCCTCCCTGACATCAGGCATACACTAGACCAACGCTGGGAAACAGGATAGATATGCCCGGGTTGGTACTAGTGAGGTGCCAAATGCCCAGCTCCTTATGTTGTCCCAGGCATTTAAATGGACAGTTTACCATATTAACACTGAAAGTTCCAATCAGTTAGTTAAGGAACAGGGTTTCAAAACATGTTCCATTTACAAAACAACGCGTTTGGGTCAGATCCAACTTCAATTAATTACTTGAGTGAAGTCAGTTCCAGTGTATTCAACCAATTTGGATGGTAGTGTTTGTTTATTGGTGGGTCAGTGCTTGGGCCTACTTTCGCGAACCCCATATTTCACCACCATAGTTCATTTCTGGTTCCCATGATAAACACTCCTTGTTGGTCAACTTCCCAATAAATAATTCCCGTTTTTTCCCATTTTTCTTATGTTATCTCTAACAAACCTGTGTGCGGACCTCTTCAAGGAGGCCTTGTGCTATGTTAACCACCTTCTTTTTAAATCCAAATAAATTTTCAACTCGCGCACCATTGGGTCACCCAGGTTACCTCCAACCTGGGACGTTTACCCCTTTCCCCTTTGTGAACCGCGTCATTTTTGGTCAGCTGTTTGCTACCATGATTTCACTTTTTCCCTTTAGTTATTATCGCTCCAGCGCCCTCTGCTGGGCTTTAGTAACTTTGGTTCTAATGGCTAGTTTCCATGCGTTGGCTCTGTGCACTGAGAACCTCCATGCTGGAAACAGGAGAGTGATAGACACTCTCCTTACACGCTGGGTGCCTACAGTACCCTACCACTAGGATTTGGATCTATTGTAGTAACAGCACCTGTCATAGTGTTGCCAAATACAAACTATGATATCCTAATTGGGACTGATTTCTTAAGAAGATATAGAGTTGTTACCAATCATAAGAATGATACTCTCACCATTCTGGGCCAGGCTATTCCACTTTACTATAACCATGATAAGGCAGTTGAGAAAAAGAAACCCAGCCTATTCTTAAATCTGGCCTACAAAGATGGGGTCATCCCAATTGAGTATTCCAAAGCTCGGTCAAAGATAAAATCACTTCCACTCAGATTGATGAGTCAAATGGCATTCCACTTTGATCAAATCAGACCATCACTATACCATCTGGAGAACAAGTAATCGTCCCAATGTGACAAAAATAAATATACTGGAAGGACTTTATGGTGAAATATATCAACCATGGTTTAAATGATAATTTGAACTAAACATTGCCCCTGGTATTATCATTCCAGGCCATGGAGAAATACATATCTTATGTGCAAACCTGAAAATTGGCCCATTTCCATCAAGAGACATCAAATAGTCACTTTTCTGCATCTGTTCCCTACCACAGAACTTCACTCATTCCATGAGTTTAGAACTTTTGTTGAATTAGGGCTCCCCAATAAGGACCAACTCAGCATAAATTATGTTGTCCCTATGGCCAATTTAAGCAACCTGACCAACTCTGAGAAAGGTCAAGCTCAGGAGTTATTCTCTAAATATTGGGAAATATTTGCACAAGATGATTTCAACTTGGGTTGTGCTAATGGTGTCACCCACAAAATTGGAACTAGAGATCATAAACCTATTTGATTAAGCCTGATTAGACGCTCAAAATTATCAGAAGAAGCAGTATCCAAGGAGATTAAGGAACTACTCAATCATGGAATGCTAGTCCCTTCAAAAAGTCCATGGGCTGCACCAATTTTAATAGTGAAGAAGAAGGATGGAAGCAACTGAGTAGTAATTGACTATTGGAAGTTAAATAACGTCACAAAGAAGGACTCATACCCACTGCCACTAATTGACAATGCCTTGGATAGGCTAGGGGGCGCGAAGTTCTTCTTGGCAATGGATCTTATCAGCAGATATTGGCAAATAGATTTTCCCAAAGAGGAGCGCAAAAAATGTGCATTCATAACCCAAGAGATCCTATTCCAGCTGATTTCTCGCCAACTTTGCACAACTTGGAGAGCAGCTTTTCTATCTGCTTAAAGATAAGGTCCCATTTGACTGGACTCAGCTTGTCAGGATGCATTTGACCAACTCCAATAGGCCTATTAAGTGCGCCTGTTTTCTGATACCCAGACTTTGATTGTGAATTTATCATCCAAACTGACGCATCCCAAACAGCAGTGGGGGCCATGTTATCCCAAGTTGGAGAAGACAGTGAAGAACATCCAGTTGCCTTCGCTAGTTTGACCTTAAACGTTCACAAAAGGAACTACACAGTGATGGAACAAGAATGCTTAGCTGTCATATATGCTTGCAAGCAATTCTGGGTCTACCTTCATGGTACTCATTTCAAAGTTGTTACCAATCATGATTCCCTAAGATGGTTCAATAACTTAAGAGAACCTGAGGGCTGATTAGCCCGCTGGGCATTAAATATTCAAGCCTATGACTACAACATTAAGCATTGAGCTGGCACAAAACACCAAAACGCTGACTGTCTATCCTGACTACCCATCATCACAACACTTAGTTGGGCCAATAATGAGTTGTTCATTAAATGATCAGCAGATAGTATTAGGATGAGCCTAAATCCATCCAAAAATATTATTGGACTACAAAAAAATCAACCATCAAAAATGGGATGCTTTACAAGATTGTTAAGGACAAAAAGTTCATTTTCAAGACCATCAGCCCAAACAGACCTAATAATGGCAGCGCATAAGGCCATAGGGCATGGAGGATTCAAGAAGATAAAAGAGCATCTGAAGAAATTCTACTGGGAGTCAATGCATTTCAACATCTAAGAAATTCTAGAATGCTGTGCAGAGTGCCAAGGCGAAAACCATTCTGAAAAAGCACATCTTACCAGCTTGTTCGGCCCAACTTTGCCTGGCACACTCTATCTATTGACGTTGTTGGCTCACTTCCAAAAAGAAATATGAAGGCCAAGTACATAATCGTAGCCACTGACCACTTGACCAAATGGTTTGAAACCAAGGCCATTCAGGAAGTTGGAGTGGCAACTACCACCAAGTTTGTCCTTGAAAACATCATCCACAAACATGGATGTCCCCAGGTTATTCTGACTGATAATGGAACCAAATTTACCACCAATGTCCTTACTAAGCTCAACCAATTAATGGGAGTATGAGGTGTACTCTCTGCTCCCTACCATACAGAGACAAATGGAACATTTGAGCGCGCAAATGGGACGTTGGTAACATTATCCAGAAATTAACATCAGACAAACCATCTGAATGGAGTACTTATCTAATTCCGGCAGTTTTAGCCTACAATATCTCCTACCATTCATCAACCAGGATGTCTTCACTTTAAGTATTATACAGTAGACACCCAGCCCTACCAACGCTGCTATATTCAGCCCTATAGTATCCCGGTGAAAACACTTACCTTCAGTACGTTGAGAAGCTTGTGGATGCCTTAATCAAACTACAAGCTCAAGCCTTAGATAACAGTTTCACTGAGAAAAAGACCTAACATCAAAAGGACTTAGAGAATCGCTATACACTGGCCAAATTTGAAGTTAACTACAGAGTTCTATTTTGCAACACCCACAGATTGGGCCAAATGCAAAAGTTAAATCGCATCTGGGTTGTGCCATTTGAAGTGATTGAGAAAACGTCTAAGTTTATATAAACAATCAAGGATATTAGACTGGCAATATATACAAATGATTCCATTCAAAATTTCCTAAGAAGGTTTAATAAGTTGGCCAATTAAGAAAGAAAAAGTTAAAAAATAAAAGAAAAGACATAAAAACAAAAACAAAACCAAAAAACAAAAAACAAAAAAATACTTATATAATAGTCTTATTATAATTAATATTTTAGTTTGCACTTGATATTGGGGAGGAAATCCAACTTCAGACTTGGCGAGCATTCAGGCCATCATACTTCAAATTCATTGGCCATTCTGGCCGAAGTTACTAATAGAAAAACCAACTCCATTCTAATCGGGCATTTGGGTTAATGAAAAAAGACCAACATAGGCTAATTGGGAATCTTAGGGCTTATGTTCAAGTCAAGAGGGGGGAAATGTCAGATTCTGGTGGCTGACTCAAAAATAAACCTTTGACAACCATCAGATCAGGCTGATTACCCTTTCAAAGCTTGAGCTAAAACCTACATTCTCACCTCAAAGCCTATTGAAATCATACAATTTGAACTGAATATCTCAATGATAATTCAATCAAAAATTTAAGCAGAGAGCTCAGCCTGAATACGCTTGCATATTATGGCTGATTTCCTATGCATCAAACCTTGGCAATTGGTCCCATTTATCAGGAACACAATCAACTTAATTGTATACAAAATTATTTGGGGATGACCCAAAGTAATGTCTGAAAATCCCATGGACTTCAGACAAACAAAAAACGTAATCAGTTTACCACCTTATGGTGAAATTTATATATCAATCCATATAATTGGCATAATAGCACTTGCGTGGACCGCCTAAAAGGGGTTACCTAGTGCTATTGAGAAAGAGGCCTGCTGACGTCCCAATTAGGGGTGCAATATTTACTTTAATTGATGCCAAAATTTCACAGAGGTCGTATTTCATCAGCAGTATGATAAAACTGAAATCCAGAAGATCTTAGGACAATTTTTCATGCTTTTATTGCAATTTTTGTACCTGAAATCCTCCTAATTTTGAGAGTATTTTGCCACCAATGAACCTAAGAAAAGGTTTCAGTCATAGGCCTAACTGAGATGGTATATAGCCGTTGAAATTTTGTGCTGGAATGTGGCCAGGAGATTCCCTAGAGGTATAAATACCTGCGCCTGGACTAATGAACATTATCTAATAAATAGCTTGCAATAAAAGTCTTATATATTTTATCCTTTTCCTGCTTTTTATCTGAGTCCTAACCTTGGAGAAGTGTTGACAAATTAGAAGGACCAAACCCCCAGTTTGTATTAAATCCTGCCTTAGAAGGAGTTCCCAAATACAAAGGAAAAATTACGCCTGAAATTGGCTGGAAGAGTCGAGGCAAACTTTTTAGGCCTAGTGAGATTTTGAACGGTTTGAATACCATAAACTACAGGCACTATCAAGGATCAACCATTAGAACTTCAGCCCTGATAGATGTGCAGGATAACAAATTCCAAGTGAGTGATCCTCAGATTTTTACAGCTGGTAAGGATCAACCCAATACTAGGAATTTTCATCAGACTAACTTGAGCTAAAATACTCTGAAAAGAATCCTGACTGATAAAGTGACGATTATCTGAATATTAGGCGACAACTTCATCAGGTGATATACAAGGCAGTAAACTAAGTTTTACCATCAAAAGCTTGTAAAATCTGGAATATGGTCAATGATTGACTTAATATATACCAAGTCTCATCAGATTTTGACTATACATGGCACATTTCTCACCTATAAAATTTATGCTACAAAAATATTTATAAGCTGGAAGCAATATCCAATAAACAGCCTTGATTCAGATAACCCTTCTGTAATTATAATGTTCATTTTCTTATGGGGATTATATTGTTAGAAGTGACATATAAAACCCCAAATGTATTAAGAAAAGTTACACCTTATATCTAAATCTCCATTTTGATGGCTTTGCTTCAATAAGTCCCTTAGCCTATTACCATAGGAAGGATACTTTGGCTGTTGGGACCTGTGTGAGAACTTGTCCATCATTAAGATAAATAAAAATAGTTTATGAAAAACTTAGATTCAAAACAAGTATCAACTGTTGGGCTTCTTGGTCACAGCACCATTTATCAGAGTTCATGCTAAATGAAAGAAAGCTGGCTATATGAGCTGGGTGTTACAACGCCCAGTGAATGGCCAAGCTTGCATAGGCTCAGCAAAATTAATATCTTTTAGAGATTTTAATAGTTTAAAATCTGTAGAAAATTAGCTCAAAACCATAATAAATTCCTTGATAAAGAGCAAAGAGGCTGTACCGGGGGCAGTCATGGTCTTACTGTGGCAACCCCCATAGGGGGAAAGGAATTGAGGGTTACAACCCTCAGAGATTTGCAGCTGTTTAGTATTAGGAGTGAATGGATCTAAATAATGGGAAATTTCAAAATGGGTGGATCATGTCATATTGTGGTGGATTGTAAGGATATTTGTAGATTAATGGCATCTACAACATGGTCAGCAGATCAAGCCAAGTCTATGATGGATCAATAGGGTATTTTAAAATAAAAGGTTTTCATGGTATATCTGATAGAATGGCAAATGTATCTAATCAGGCCAGAGGATTTGCACTATGCTATATCACAGAGAAATGCTGGATCTGCAGATTGCAATACTCCAAGTGTCAGAAAATTGCTTTTCCAAACAGTGGGCTCCGCTAGTGTGCCAGACCAACTAGTATGAATACTGATTGACACTTTTCTGTTTCGCCTTCATAGGCATACTGACCCCATATGAGTTCACGTCCAACCCACTAATATAGAAGACCAACGACTTCACCTTAGCCCCAGGGTCCATGGTGTGCCCCAGCGAGTCCTGCCCCATCATGGATAGCCAAGGCACTACTGCACTTCACCCTGCAGGGATGATGGGCAGTCAGCACATTGTCATTGATGGACGGTTGGCCAGGTTTCCACTTGTTCCTCATAGAGAGGAGGTATGGGAGCTGGCAGTTTCAGCCACTCCAGGCGTGTCACCCCGCGCCTACTTTGGGGATCTCCAGTCCCACTCCTATCCACTTTAGTGGCTCTTGCTTCTTCAAATAAATAAAAAAGTGAGCAAAAGAGAGATCTTTATTTTGAGGGAAGAATGATTATTTATACTATAGGCTACTGTGCCTATGAAAATCCCTTAGCCATCCAAGATGGAATCTCAACCAATTTCAGTCATTCATGCTAGTGATTCCCTCCCATTACGCTCATCCCAATCACCATAATTAGGTTAACTCATACTTGGCATGATTCATTGGTCAGCTGCATATAAATATCTATTATAATAGATACCTGGAGCATCATCAGCATAAGTCGCCGGTACTCCAAATTAGGCAGCAAATTCATATGTAAATGATTGATAACAAATACTTTGGCTTTCCACCAAAAATCCCACAATAATTTTTCATGGCAGTTGGCGCAGTGATAAGATTCCTCCAAAATCAGATCAAGTCAGAGAAATCATCGTCATATGGTTGTAAACGAATACATCAGGGAACTGCTGGAAATTCTCACAATCACCTATGATTTTGGAGTCAGCGCTGAACTAGGAATCCGCTGAACCAAATACAATTAGTAATTTTTATAACATTAAATAATAACAAACTAAGTGATTAACTGGCAATCAAGCCCAACTAACCTGCACCCATAGTTCTGATTTTACTGCAGGAATCCATCTGGTTAATTTCTGACACCAAGAATACTTGAGTTTTGTTTTTAGATTGCAGTGGAAGTCAACAAAATACAGTTTCTACAATAAAGATGAATGGGTGGGAGGGATGGATTTGATATCAAACCACTTGAATTAGTCCCAAAAATACTAAAGCAAAGAGAAAAGGAACTTAGGGAAATGAACTGACAACCTATCCTAAAGAGGGAAGTTGCCTATATTTTGGAGTGGGAAAAGGGAATGCAGAGTGTTATGGGTGGTGAAGCCCCTACTGGGCACCCTAATTAGCAGGGTGGGCTTTGTGCAATGGTTTGAGGGGAGGAAAGATACATCTGAAGTCCCAGATGGCGCCATGAAAATTAAAATAACATGTCCATCAAATTTGTGGAAAAATCCAACAGTTTATTATTAAACTTTAACAAATTTTGCCAAATGGGTACGTTGCTAAACCAGTTCCTCCAAGTCCCATCATATTAATATTGATTGTATTGTTTTGGTTGAAAATTGCATAATCTGCATGTTTGATCCGCAATGTGAACCATTTAAAGAAACCTAATCTGACTTATTGAGTGAAATAGAGCTTATATGGGAATTTGGGTGAAGTGGGGCGGTTCTTTAAATATCATCAATGACCAGCCCACACTTTGGGTAAACCTGAGAGTCATGCTGAAGGGCTTTGAACTGAACCACATCTCAGCACATACCTTAAATCATTTAAAACAGATCAGAAGAGGAAATGGGGGGCAGAGAGGAAGGTTCTTTAGAGCCAGGGCAGTAACTCAACGCTCATTTACAACTTGAGGTAAGTCACTGATCCTAGAGAGGGGATCTATTGGGGGCTTTAGCCCCTTCCTACTCCTGTGAGAAAACTTCTCTCTATCCAAAAGTAGGGTCTTGTCATGTGGATTTAAATTATACTTTCCTTTTGGAACAGGGTACATGTCACATCCTTGGAAATGAGAAAGGGCGTAATTTTTATGCCTTGCAGAGAGCTTAATTGCCAGGAGAGCCACCAACTTTTGAGGGAGGACGGGGGGCATTAGGTTGATTATGTGGAAGGCTTTCACAAGTTTATTACGGTTGGAAAAATCTCTTGCACTCACCCAGCTATCTTCATAAGAAGGGTAACTGTTTCAAGCAACCAGATACTGGTTTAGGTGACTTGATTTTACGGGAGGCCAATATTTCCTCTATCTCTGCCTCCTATAAGTCATCTAGCATGATAGTTTTAGGAGACAAGGGCATAGAACCCTTGAATGGAGACACCAGGGATAAATGAAACATGCTATGACTTTTCCAATGAGAAAGAAACTTAATATGAAAGGCATCATTCCATAAATCCTTCAAAACCTAAAAGGGACCTGAGCGTTTTTACAATAGCTTATTGGAAGGTTCGTTCAGGTCCAGGTGACGCGTGTCCAACATAACAAGTGAACTTTCCTTGAGCTCATATCCTAGGTGGCGTTTTTGGTCTACAAATTTCTTGTAATCATCCAATGCCTTTGTCAGGTGCTCACAAACAAGATTGTGGTCAAACAAAATTGATTTAGGCGTTCCTCTGCAGCTGAAACAGTGGAAGTGAGGCAGGTACTAATATGAAATGAGGTATTGTAACCCAAATTGGCCTCAAATGGGGAAAAGCTGGTGGAGGGATGGGATGTGCTTTATTATATGCAAACTGCTTTAGGGAAAGATCAAATGCCCAAGTGCCATGACTTGCAGAAGCATAACAACAATGGTACTTGTTAAATTTTGGGCTTTATTCTGATGGCTGGTTCTTCTCTACTTTTAGGGTAAAGTTTCAGGCGTCTATTGTGTGGAGACAATAGACAGGATGGTGATTTAAAATTTGAGATATGACTTCTTGGTATTACTCAATTTGTATACTCTGTCGTTTTACTTGGACGATGGCACGCCACCCTGATCCTACTGATCCCAAGTAAAAAAAGACTAATACAAAAGAAAGTACTAAACACAAAAAGTTTATAAATTAAACTATAAACAAGTCCATTAGTTGATGTTTTTTATTAGTATTAACTTGAGGGTTATTTATAGTGTTTGATGTTCAACACATCTTACCCATGACGTCTCATTTTCAATGGCACTTGGCCACATAAGATGTTTGTAAGAACGTCTACAAATACTTCAACTCAGGGCATCCTGCTCAGCCTCAGGGTCAGAGTAAACACCATCATCATTCTTGAGATGGCGTTTTGGACACATCTTCAAAATAGCTGAACCAATTCACTTTCACATGTAATTGGCAACACATACCAAGGCGATTTGTATCACTAATTAGTAATTAATTTGATCAAAAACTAACTGACATTAAAAACTATTTTTGACATAGACCAACAAAGCCCACGTGCCTGAGTTATTAAGTCAAAACTTAATTTAAGTCTGACCTAACCAACAAAGCCCTCGAGCCCATGTCATCATAGTCAAATATTATTAAGTGAAATCGCTAGGCCGCAGATCCTAAGCTTTGCATAAGCTTAGAATATACCTGGTCCAAGATCACTGATATCTGATATGATCCATAATAAGTTTTAAGCATGCCAACATTATTATGTCCCTATCGAATATCTGACAATTAGGTTCAGTCAATTACTCAAAACTTCCCCACCTTGACTGGATATAAGCGGCAGGTACCCTTCTTCTTGGGTCATAATGTCTAGCTTTTCGCGCTCCTCCAAGTATGAACGTTATCACAACTTTTCTCTCTCGTTGCAATCACTTTTGCAATTTATTCAATTCAAGTCTGATTCTAGTTTGATAATCTCACAGAGGAGATTAGTCTGCGCCCATGTCAGGGAGCAGTTGGGCAAGTAAGGTAAGAGGCACAGGTGGTAGGCCCGCGACATCCAACGTTCAAAAATGCCCTGGAGAAACCGGTGGATTAGATAAAAATAAAAAACCAGCAGTTACTATTTCCCCAGAAATCCACGCTTGGCAGGCGCGATGTAACCAGTACATCAACACGCTGCACTCTCAACCACTCTCATTGGTGGAATATGGAGTCTGGGTGTTCCTAGATATTCAACAAACAGCATTATGGGAAAAATTTTGTGGGGATGTGCACACTCATTTCCAGACTGCAGTGTATGTTAAACCTCACTCCATGTCATGCAGTTGGATGGATCTCGGTTTTGAAAAAAGGAGGCAGCAGATGAAGCTGCTGTGGTGCGCATAGTGATTGACCTCCCCAAAGGACAGTGGGTCATCGAAACCAAGTGCACCAGATAGACAAAATCCAACCAAATTTTCATCACATTTGACTTTTTGCCTACTACGGTAAAACAGGCCATTTTGGAGCGGCACCTGGAAGATGGTCTCACCATATATGGTGAGATACAATCTTTCAAGATGCAACGCTTTATGCTGATGCCACACCTGTGCATTGGCAAAGCCATCGAAGTTCTGACCCCAACCAAGGAGATTGCGAAGGACCTAACCCAGATCCTGCACTCCACATATATCAATATCAAAGGACATACCACCCACCCTTTCTAGGTAACCATGGACAGCGCACCCCCCATCTGCACCCACTGTGACGCGTTCAGCCATAAGGCACATGCATGCCCCACCAAGGAGGGCATCACATTCCAAGAGCACCCCTCAGCAGCCGTGGCCAACGGAGAGGCGCACTATGAACCAACCGCAAGCACCAAAGAGGCTTTCCCATGGGGAGCACAAGGCTGCTACCTACTGGTAAAACCTATTTCCCTGCAAGAGTGGAAGAAGGCCAAGCAGGCCTGCAGGGCCACGGCCAAGGAAGCGACCAAAGTCACCACCGCTATCCCACACTCCCAATGCCAGGAGGACATCAAAACCTTCGCGGCAGAAGCAACTTGGGACTCCTTCAACCAATCAGATTGGGAAGCCCATGCCGATTGGGCCACCCAATCTGAGGATCTGATGGGTGACTCAATCTCACCCAATATTTACAACCAAGCTCCAGTTGAACCTGACTTGGGGTCCAACCTACCTGAAATTTTTTTTTTTGACCCAATCGTTGGTGCACCAAACTCATCCTCACCGCAAAAAATTCGTTTGATGTCAGGGAAACAAAAAGTGAAGGCAAAAGCCAACGCGAACCTTTCTGCTAAAATTAACAAAACTACTGATAGCGTTGCTGCAAACACCTGTGCTGCCATGAAGACCCATGGGGATCTAGAGGAGGCTAGTGGGCCTGGGTGCCCACCCCTCGCACCTAAGGTGAGCTGGGGGAAACCTTCACTTTAGGGACGTTGAATATCGCCATACTCAAGGCCTCGCCATCCCAGGCTAGGAAACTGAGTTTTTTACAAAAAAATTTACCCGTGGATATCCTGGCCATCCAGGAGTCCCACTGTCCATGAGGTTCCAAGGATGCTTGAAAACCATGCTCCTCCCATCCCTATCCTTTTGGTCAGAGCACTGTGGGGTGCTAGTTTGGAAAAACAATTTTTTCAAATTTTTATTGCCAGAATCTTTCCTCAATGGCTGAGTCCTCATTGTCACTTTCTTGTGGGCCAACGTGGCGCATGCTATCATCAACAACTATGCCCCAACCTGTGCACGAGAGCGTTGGGAATTTTTCTTATTGGTAATCCCTCCCGTTACCCCCAGACCCTTTTGTAGTTGGCAACATGAACTGTTGGCTAAACACACCCACAGACCATTGGCCTTCTACCTCCCACGCCCCCCAGGGTAACATAGAACTTCGTGTTCTAAAGGCCACCCTTAAGTTAATGGATGCGCTGCTGCAGAAAGCCCTGCTGCTCAAAAACATGACGCGCCCCCACGTCCACAATGGCCAATTAAGGTCCATGACCCGCATTGACCTTATCCTTATGCTGGCAAAATTCCAACCTCACATTTTATCACTTCCAAACAACAAAAATTGAATTCTCCAATCACCAGCTGGTCTCGATATCCTACCACCTACCTGTCACAGTGGCTAAGGCCCCACATTGGTGCAAACTCTGCCCTCCCAAACTTGCGTCGCTAGGATTTTCCAGTTGGGTGGAATCAGCAACTTTGGCAAAAGAGTTTGTTACACCGTTTTGCGCGGACCCCATCTCCACATGGTCAACCTTCAAAGAGGATACCATCCGCCACTCTCACCACTTCTCCTCCTGATGCTCATGAGCCACATCGGCCATCATTTCGCGCACTCTGGCAGAGTTGGCACACCTGGAGTCCAACATCCCAGCTACAGGCTACAGCCCTGTATGGGGCTGGAAATGGGTGGAAGCAGACGCCCACCTCAACGCGCTTGAAAGGCAACACAAACATCGGGTTTGTGTTCAGTACAGGGCCAAATGCATTACAGAGGGTGACAAGTGCACTGCATATTTTTTAAAAATTTTTCGCACCACACCAGAGAGTGGCCTGCACACAGGTGCAAAGATTGGATGATTCTGTCGCTGATACGCCAGCTGAAGTGGCAATCAAAATACAAAAGTATTACTCCAAGTTATACCGATTTGATCCAATTCAGCTGGCCAAAGTGGCGGAATTTTTTGACCAAACCCACATCTGCACCGTTATAATACCCGTTAATAATGAATTTGATTACTCCAAATGAACTATGGACAGCCATCCGCGGTGCACCAAATTGGAAATGCCCAGGCCCAGATGGCATTCCATATGAATTCTGTAAAAAGTACTTCAAATATATATCCCCACTGCTGCTTGCCTCACTTAACCAGAGCCTTCTGGAAACGCGCCTCCTACCAGGAGGACAAGAGGCCTTCACCATCACACTCTTCAAGAAAGGGGACAAGCTAGACTTAGCCAACTGGCTCCCAATTTCTTTAACTAACATGGATACAAAAATTTTAAACTAAAATTATGGCTAACCGTTTAGGAATTGTAGCATCTGTCACCATCTCCCCAGAACAATTCAGTTTTATACCCAGAAGGTTGATTTGGGACAACGTGCACTCTGTGGCTAACGCATGTCAGTCCACAGCCTCTGGGGCACTTGTATTCTTGGACCAACAGAAGGCCTATGATAGAGTAAACTGGGAATACCTCAGGGCCTGCCTCCATCAATTCCGCTTACCCCCTCGCTTCATCAACTGGGTAATGCTGCTCACGGAATCTGCAACAATGGCAGTGCGTGGCCCTGGCTTCCTAACGGAAGTAGTCCGCCCTCAAAGGGGCTTGCGACAAGGGGACCCCCTTAGCCCACTCTTATACAACTTCAGCCTTGACCCACTACTTCGAAACGTGAATGCCCAACTCACTGGGGTCCATGCACCAGGCCAAGCCCCAGTCAAGATGATGGCGTTTGCAGATAATTGTGTGATGGGGTGTCCAATAATCAAGATGCACGCGCGCTTGAAGCTCTCATCCAGGAGTATCCTGGGTAAGTAATGCTGCACTGAACGCTTCCAAAACTGAAATCATCCTCTTTGGTCAGTATCAAACCTTCTGGGCCCCAGCAACCAGTGCCCAGCCCAGCCCATCTGCTCACACATGTGCTCGCCCTCCCAGATCACCCCACACTGCCCCACTAGTGCTCCCCTTCATGCCACGCCCTACCATAGGGCTGGTCCGCCATCTGGGCGTGTGTGTGGAGGCAGGCGGGTATGCATCAGCAGTAATGGAAAGTCGTATTCTAGACAATGTGACAAAGCGCATCGCCTCCCTCAGAGCCCACCCTACTTCCCTTACTGGCAGGGTTGTTTTAGCCAACTCTATGCTCCTCTCCAAAGTCTGGTTTGGAGCCCACGCCATCCCCTTCTCCCCAAGCTTTTTCAAATTCTTGTATGCCCTTCTGCAAGAATGCTTTGGTCAGGATGCCCACCACCAGTACGGCTAGAGGTCATGTTTGGCCCTCATCATCATGGTGGCATGGGCCTGCTTGACTTCAAAGCCCATGCTGCCAAGATCCTAGGCACCTGGATTGCGGCCATCAACCGCCCCTACACTCCCCTCCCAACACTGGTCCCGCATGGCCCGCTCCAACTTCTCCCACGCCTTGGGCCTTAACAATCTATCGAACCCTCACTCCTTGATGAAATACCTGGCTTCACACCCATTGGCCACAGGTCCTCATGGAACTAAAACCCACTACAAATGAATCCACCTCTCCATGCGGAGCGCTGAGTGGATAATTCGTATTAGTGGACACACAGCCCAGAGAGGCCGCCCCTCTCCTCAGTTCACACAAGAGGTGCAGGGGCTATCCATCCAAGATGGCGTACTCCACACACGACCCTATGTCCTATCCAGGGTGGACTACCTGAACATGATGGACATCCCTTACTCCATTGAGACTCAGAAGACTATTTGGAAATATACACACCATCCTCTGTTGCAGCCTCAAATCCGTTCCCATGTGTGGCGCTGCCTGTGGCGGGTGTACCATACGGCTGAGCGCTCTAATGCTTTACACTCATCCTGCATTGTGTGTGGCCAGTATGGAACGCTATTCCACCGCATGGAGAAGTGTTCTACCTCTAGAGTGATATGGCGTGAGGTGCAACGTCTGCTTGACCAGGATCAAACACATCCCTTCAGTCTGTCAAGAGATATGTTTGCTTTATCAATGGCCTCCCCCCTCCACCCTCCCTCCGTGCTCTGGTGGTTTCAATCGCCATGTGGACTATCCACACGATTGTCTTGGATGCCATCGCAGGCTCCACCCCCACCCTCCCAGAAGCTGTCCACAGATTTCAGTCTCATTTGGTGGACCACTCTCAGGCGTGGATATTTGGATACCTCCCACCGCGTCACCAACAGCTGGTCTCCTCCTGGTTCTCAGTTTGGTTCATCAAATCAGAAACTTTCCTCCACACGTGTTCAATTGTGGCTACGGCCCCTTCACACGTTCCCTCCCCCTCCCCATAGTGGCGTTCCCACTGGCAACAAGAGATAGCATCGCTTCTCTGGGGTGCCTTCCCTGTTACTAAGTTTTGTTTCTTTTTGGGTCAAATTTGGAAGTGTCCGTCCCATGGTCGGCCTTCCTTGCAATAAATCAAGTATGAACGTTATCTCAATAGCCTTTTTGCCTCGGACTGATGAGCCTTCCTAAGGCTAAGCAAGTCCATGCAGTGAGCTATGGTCAACTTGGGCGTGTTGCCCATGGTTCCTCAAGCTGGGTCGACTAGCTACGCTTCCACAATAATAGAAAGTTCAGCTTCCCAACCTGCTGTGATAACACCAATTGATCAACCTGAACAAGCCTCCATGGCTTCAGGTACAATCAGTCGAACATCCTAATGGGTCAAGTGGGATTCCCTTTCAACATATTCTTTATCTTTTAAGCATTCTGAAGCCAATCAGTCCAAAGAAACCATGATCTGAAACCAATTTGCTTCAGATGGGGATCTTCTTCCAGACTTCTTGTTTTCACTTTTTAACATCTTCACTTCAAAAAATCTTGCTTCCTCCTTGCATGCGGGCAGCGTGGCTTCATTGGGTCTTGAGCTCAATTTGATGTCAGAGCTTGTAATACTACTTGCCATCCACACTTGCAACTGGTCCTGAGGTTGCCGCATACAATATTTTTGAGGCCAACCAGGCCCTTATTTTTGCTAACTCTGCTGATAGGCTTTGGTGTGAACCCACTTTGGTACATACCAGTTTTCACGCCACATTAGGCCTCAAGACTCAGATTTTGAAGGATTGGCAAATTCAGGTGTTATACTGAGCTTTTTGTAAGAACTTGGCTAAGGGGCTTCCCGAGAAGTATGTCCCCCAGATGGCTCTTTTGGGTGCGTGCATTTGCTTCCCTCCTTTGTCGCTTCCTACTGATACCATGCCTGACATGCACAGGGTATTAGATGAGGCGCGTTCCCAAATGTTTTGCGCGAAAGAGTTTCTCCCTTCCATTTACCCCTGCCTTAAGAGCCTTCTTGACGATTGCATCTTTCTTTTGGCAGCATTTACTCCAGAGTCAAACCTCTCCCGCCTATTCCAGAGTCCCTTCCAATGGACTTTCCCTTTAGTTTGATGGCCTTTCCTAAGCTGACAGGGCCAGTGTGCCTGGTGCCAAGCTTTCTTGGGCTTGGCACATCTCCACCAGGGTCTAGATAGTCAGGACTTGTATGAAATTCGTATCTCTCCAATTCTGTTGCAGGCTTCTTCAGTTTGATCACACTCTCCTCCCCCTACCAAAGAAGGGGTATGCAGTTCTAATGCCAGCGAGGCATCAGATTTTTAAATTAAACTCTGTGGCTTGCAATTATTATTATTATTATTATTTTTATTATTATTAAATATTTATTTATTATATCTAAAAATATATATATATTTACTTTTTTTTCCTTTTTTATTTTTTGTATTATTATTCTTTATAATATGGATGAAGGAAATTAGTGTGTACTCAATTAACACCCAGCTGCTTTGATCCTTAATGGGCTATACATCTTCAGAAAATTTCTCCAATATGATAAATGGACCCTTCCAAAGCGAGGCTAGCTTGTGTGCGCGGCCTGCGCTATGGGTGTCACAATATACTACTAAATCTTTTTCCTTAAACTTAGTCACCATAGCTTGTTTAGCATCTTCATTGCTCTTCTGAATAGTTTTTCTACTAATTGCATTTTGATAAGCTTCAGATTGCAACTTGATTAAGGTCTTCACTAGTTGCTCGACATAGTTATTTGGGTTAATTGCGTCAGTTGAACTGAGTACTGAATATAATAATGGAGGCAGAGCGGGCTGTCTACCATACAAAAATCAAAATGGAGAGTGGCCTGT
This sequence comes from Massospora cicadina, assembly GCA_022478985.1. Lineage (NCBI taxonomy): Eukaryota > Fungi > Entomophthoromycota > Entomophthoromycetes > Entomophthorales > Entomophthoraceae > Massospora > Massospora cicadina. Next base: position 227,807 of record JAKSZP010000043.1, on the reverse strand, counting down.
GCTGCTGTGGTGTCCAATACTGTACACAAACATGGTTGCACTAATTGAAGTTGCTATTGCAAAGGCGCCAAGGCTGCATTTTTGCGTAAAATGCCAACTAAAGTGCCATTCACTTGCTCTACCATACCATTAGTCTCAGGATGGTATGGTGTTGACAACACTCCTTTGATAGACATCAACTCATTTAGCCATTTTACCATTTAGGCAGTAAAATTCGTGCCATTTTCCATCAAGATCTTCTGGGGGAATCTGTGCTTATAGATAATATTATCCATAATGAACTTGGCAGTAGTTAGGGCCCCAATGTCTCAAATTGCTTTCGCTTCCACCCATTTTGTTAGATGGTTGATAACAACAATTATGCATATGTTGCCTAGGCTACTCACAGGCAAAGGGCCAATTACATCAATTGACATGGTATGCCAGGCCCAGTCAGATTTGATCAAATGGTATTTCACATCCAACTTCTTAGGCTTTACAATTTAACATGAATGAGATTTATTGAGCACATCTTGGATATCAAATTGCATGGAATCCCAATAGTAACTGGATCAAATTATTTCTAGCATCCTGGTCATTCCCTCGTGTCCAACGGCCTTGTTTGCTTGTGTAATAATCTCCATTCAGTTGTAAGGTTTTGGGAAGATTTGACGTTGTCCATTGGGCTTAAGCTTGTATAGAACTCCATTTTGATATTTGGTGTCAATTAATGCTTTTTTGATCACTTTTTGAACTTTGGGTGGTCCATATCCATACTTTCTGTTAATCATTTTTCATGAAGCTCATCAACCAAACTGCCCAGGACATCTACAATAGGAAGTCGCGATAGTCCATCTGCATTTTGTTAGGCTGCTCCAGCTCTATGAATAATTTTATAATTGTACGCTTGTAATTTCAAAGCCCAGTGGGCTAACCATCCTTCAGGTTCCTTGAGATTGTGGAGCCATCATAATGAGCTGTGATCCATTACTACTTAAAACTTGGTGCCATGAATGTAAACCCAAATTGTTTACAAGCATAGATGACAGCCAGACATCCTATTTCAGTCACTATATAATTACGCTCATGCTTATTCAGCGTCCTGCTGCAATAAGCGACTGGATGCTCCTCGCCATCATCCCCAATCTTTGATAGCACACCACCAATCGCAGTCAACGAGGCATCAGTTTGTATGATAAAAGGCTTTCTGAAATCAGGATATCAGAGGATAGGCGCTGATCTCATTTTGTTTTTTTAAAGCCTCAAAGGCTTGTTAGCATTCCTCTGCCCAGAAAAAAATGAGCTCCTTCTTGTAGTAAGTGGAATAGAGGCTTGACAATCTTCGCAAACCCTCCTAAGAATCTTTGATAGTATCCTACCATGCCTAAGAACACTTGAACATCTCTAATACTTGTCAGAGATTGCATATTGTTAATTGCCTCCACCTTTTGAGGCGGAGGCCGCAAGCCCTTGGAATCAATGACAAACCTGAGGTATTCCAATTGTTCTTTAAAGAATTGTCATTTTCTAGGTTTTATCTTCAGATTGGCCTTTAACAGCCATTTGAACACTTGTTCAAGGTGCTCCAGATGTTTGGAAAACGTTTGTGAAAAGACTTTGATGTCATCCAGGTACACCAGAACGCAGGACAATTTAAGGTCCCCCAAAATTGTGTCCATTGCACGCTGGAAGGTTGCCGGTGCATTACACAGCCCCTGTGGCATGTGAGTCAGTTGAAAAAGCCCTTGAGCAGCAATCATTGCGCACTTTTCCTGCCCCTCTGGTGGCAGCTCAATTTGCCAATATCCTGAGATGAGGTCCATTGCAGTAAAATACTTTGCCCCTCCCAGACAGTCCAGAGCATCATCAATTCTGGGCAACAGATACAAATCCTTTTTTGTAATGGCATTGAGGCATCAATAATCAATCACAACTTGATTGCTGCCATCTTTCTTCTTTATGATTAAAGCAGGGCTGGCCCATGAGCTTTTGGATGGCACTATCATTCCACTTTTCAACAATTTGTCTAACTCTTCACAGACTATTTCATCACTGGCTCTGGGGTGCCAAATTGGCCTCATTCTAATAGGCATATGGTCCCCAGTATCAACAAAATGCTGAACTCCTTTTTCACAACCTAAATCTTAAACATCTTTGGCAAAAATTTCGGAGTATCATTCAAACAACTCTAGTGCTTAATCCTTCTGTTGTTTTGATAATCCAGTAAACGATTCTTGAGATATTACAGTATGTGCCCCAAGGGTTTCAGTTGGTAAGCTGAATTTGGATAAGTCATTAAATTTGACAGCTGATATAATTTGTCCCTTGGAAACAGATGCACAAAAGTGACTACTTAATATTACTTGACCTTAATATTTCGGCTGGTTAAATTTGCTAGTAAGACATCAATCTCTCCGTGCCCTGGTATAAGTATTCTGGGTGCCACGCTAGGTTCCATTTGAGAATGATGCCATGGGGATACAACCTCCCCATACAGTTCTTCTGGAATATCCAGTGTGGTCCCAGTCCTCATAACCTTTTGATGGCCTGGAGCTATCATTGCATCCTTATTCACACATAGAGGTATTCCTCAATTTTCCTTTATGTCAGTTGGCATGGGGTGGCTTTGATTCCCCCGCTGAATATACCCTACTGGTATTATCCCATTGGCATAAGATATAATGATAGAATTCCTTTGACGGCTTGTGGGCTTCGTATTGTTGTGAGAGTATTAAATTGGAAGCGATTGGCCCAATATCATCAAGATGTTTTCTTTAAAATCGCATGAGATCCCATAGGTCCTTAAAAACTAGTTCCAATTAATATGTAATAATTGCATTTGGAAGCACTATAGCGGGTGTGGCTACTACTAAAGCTCCAAATTGCAGTGGCAAAGCTCTGTAAGCTCCTTCACTCTTAGTGCTGTTAAGGCCTGCGGTCCCATATTCTTGATGATGGTTAATATCTAGAGCTATTTTCAGTTTTTTAACCAGCTTCGTGGAAACAATGTTTACAGGTGCTCCACTATCAACAATAGCTACAACTTTAAACTTGTTGACCATAATATCCACATAAGTGCACTCAGAGTAGTAAGAATTAATAGAGTTTACTAAGTGAATATGGGAAGATTCCAGGGAGTTAAGAGTGTGCTTCAGAGTATTCCCAAAACTGGGACATTCATTGATGAATGTGTCGATTGGCATTGCTATATTGCCCCCTTTCAGGCTTGGGGTATCTGCTGCATTGCTTGACCCATTGGCTGGAATATTCTCAAGTATTTGTTGCACATAGGGTTTAGCAACTACTTCAGAGGCTTCAAGTGTGACAACCTTACTCTGGGAGCAAGTTACCATATGTACGTTTGAGGAATCTTTATTCAATAATAAAATAGAATTAATTTCATTATTAAATGAGGCCCCGTGGCCATCATTTTCTTGTCGATCGGGTGGGACTAGTGTCTTAGGCACAATAGAGCGTCCCGCATCTATTGTGCTTGTTCTTTTCCCTCCTCCTGCACGGTATTGGGAAGGACTACATTGACATTTCACTGACAGCATTGGGAAGCATAATGACCTTTACAATTGCAATTAAAGCAAGTAATCTCACTCACTGGCTGTGGGGCTCTTGCATTTGAGTTTTGCTCATTTTTTACAGGCGGATTACTGTCAATCTTCTTATTGGTTTTGAAGGGCTTTCCAGCAAAGGCAGCGGTTCCTAATCCGTAAACAGTATTAGGAGGGCCGTAATTTTTTGAGCATCTGTGCAAATAGTCAACCAATTCAGATGTTGCAAGATTTTGCACAAGAGCAGGCAATAGAGTGTTTGATAGATTAGGGTAAGGTTTTACTGCGTGCTCTAGTGCAATATTGGCGTCAAAATTGACCATAGCCCGCGCGCTTAAGAGAACTTGAGCCTCACGATAGAATTGATCTGCAAATTTGTTAATTGCTTCATCTTTCTTAAAGCTGATGTTCATAAACTTAGCTTTTCTGGTCGATATCTGTTCTGGACCTCCAAATTCATGAAGCACAGCCTCCTTGACTTTGGCATATGTTGGATTTTCATTAATGTAAGGCATAATCAACTCAATGCTCCACTAATATAAGCAGTTAATCATAGTGGCTTCTTTGTTGGAGTCGCTGGCCCCATACATGGCCATTTCAAAACGTTTGACAAATGTGGTAATACTTCCATTCTTGTCAAAGGCCGGCAGGTTTGCTGGTTTATGATTATCGCTTCCCCATTCCTGGTTATCACAATTACTTCTTGGTTGACTAGAGCCAGGCATACTAGGGTGTTGGGGCATCGTATCCCAGTTTGAGGTGCTAGGGTTGGCCAAAGCAACCATATTGCTGGGCAGTTGTTGACGTGGCCCAGTGTCCATTTTGATAGGTATTTCTGAAGCTTCTTCCTCATAATATTTGGAAAAATTTCCAATCAAGTGGTTTGTAGCACACTGACAACGCCCATCATCCAGAGCTCAAATTTGCACATTGATTTCATTTTCCCAATTGGCACAATTTTGGTTTTTTTACTTTAATTTCGCTTTTTTCTCATTCAGGCTAGTAGCTTGTAGTTGCAAGGTGGAAATCACTTGGTCCTTTTCTTTTATTGCCTTCTTGCACTGGTTCAATTCTCCATGGAGATTATTGTTTGACTCATTATAACACTAACATCATTATTGAGATTATTGATCTGTAGATTAAGACAATCAATAAAATCTTTAATTTTCTCATTAACGACCATTGGTCCTCAAATTGTGTTTGCCAGTAATTAATTTTTCTGGTGTATTCATCCTTCATCTGCGAAATTTGGGCGCTCAGACATCAATACTGGTCACAAAATTCACCGTTATGGTTTAAATACGCCTCTTAGGCTTTGTGATTAAGCCTCATGAACTCTGAAGCATTAATAGAAGTCTGAGTGATTTTGCTGACCCAAGATTCAGTGACTCCTATTTCCTCTAAGAAATTTTCAAAGATAAGATGCAATCTGTTGTTTAGTTATTGTGCTAATTCTGCTACCCAGTCATTAGCCCAAGTGGCTAAGTTGTGATTTGCCTCCAAAATAGAACGGACCTCAGCGAAGTTGGCTTCCAATGCTCATTTAAAATTTGGCCCACCTGGCTGGAGTTGCAAGAGAAATTCAACAACTCAGTAATGGCTGCATGATGGCGGGCAATTGTCATTTGAGAATTTCTAGAGGTGGGATGTACAAATTAAATTAAGTATTGGGCAATATTCTCTATCTCAATTAAATTGTTTTGGATTTGAGCTACACTTAATTGATGATGAGCAGGATATCTCAACCAAAACACATCTTGCTGTCATTGGTGGTAAAAAGGGTTGCTACTATTGTCCGCGGGCCCTTGTCCCATTTGGTACCCTCTTAACAACTGCTGCTCAAGATGTTCCAGCTCTTCAGGTGAAATGGGATTGTTGGGATAGGTAATAATGGGTACATCCTCCCAATTAATCTGGGACACAGTCATTTCAGTATTCCCATTGGGCCTGGCAATGGTTTTGAATAATTGATTGGGATTGCTCCCCTGTTCAGCGCGGTCACCATCTGCGGTCCCAGCCATGAGCGCCACTTGTTGAATTTTGGGCTTTATTCTGATGGCTAGTTCTTCTCTACTCGTAGGGTAAAGTTTTGGGCATCTATTGTGTGGAGAAAATAGACATGATGGTGATTTAAAGTTTAAGATATGACTTCTTGGTAGTACTCAATTTGTATACCCTGTCATTTTACTTGGACGATGGCACGCCGTCCTGATCCTACTGATCCCAAGTAAAAATTGACTAATACAAAAGAAAGTACTAAACACAAAAAGTTTATAAATTAAATTATAAACAAGTCCAGTAGTTGAATGTTTTTTATTAGTATTAACTTGAGGGTTATTTATAGGGTTTGATGTTCACCACATCTTACCCATGACGTCTCATTTATAATGGCACTTGGCCATGTAAAATGTTTGTAAGAACGTCTACAAATACTTTGAATCAAGGCATCCTGCTCAGCCTCAGGGTTGGATAAATACTGTCATTATTCTCGAGATGGCATTTTGGACATGTCTTCAAAATAGCTGAACCAATTCACTTTCACATGTAATCAGCAGCACATACCAAGGTAATTCATATCACTAATTAGTAATAAATGTGATCAAAAACTTGACTGAAATTAAAAACTAATTTTGACATAAACCAACAAAGCCCACATGCCCGAGTTATTAAGTCAAAACTTAATTTAAGTCTGACCTAACCAACAAAGCCCTCAAGCCCATGTCATCATAGTCAAATATTAAGTGAAATTGCTTTTCCGCGGATCCTAAGCTTTGCATAAGCTTAGAATATACCTGGTCCATAATTGCTGATATCTGATATGATGCATAATAAGTTTTAAGCATGCTAACATTACTATGTCTATATTGAATATCTGATGATTAGGTCCAGTCAATTACTAAACAATACTGCTACAGGGTTTGGTTAACCATATCAGTTTGTCCGTCTGATTGGGGCAATAAGCGGTAGGCCTACAGGGTTTGATCTGGAGAAGGTCAAGAAGAGCGCTCCAGAATCTAGTAGTGAATTGGAGCCTACAGTCACTCACTATCTCCCAGAGGAGTCCAAACATAGAGTATACATTAGTCAAGAGCAGGGCCTCCATCTTCAGAAATAATTGTTGTGTTGTAAGGGATAAAGAGAGCAAACTTTGTGAAATAATAAACTACAACCATGATCTCATCATAACCACTATAAGGTGGCAGCTCTACAAATAAAATGCACAGATACTGAGGTCCAGGGGCCCTCTTCCTGTTTCAATTGGTAATAGGCTCTTTTTCTCTGATCTATTGGATTTGGAACATGCACACATACCCAACGAGAAATCCATTCAGGGATCTCCTTTGAATATAATGGCCTGTTATAGGTTAGTTTGATCAGTTCCCCACATTTTTAGGACCCAGGATACCCCACAGTTGGAGGAACATGATATTCTGGAATCACTTGTTTAAAAAAAGGCAGAATGAACCCAAACTTAGTCTCTGAAGATGATTACCCTATTTATTGAGGGCATAGAGAGTACACTTATGAGCTTTAGATTCCAAGCCTTTATATAATGAAATCCTTTCTGAGGAGGCAACTGGGCAGCGAGTATCTGATCAAGATATGGAGCATCTGGTGACAAACAAGCAGAGGAGACGGAAAAGGGAGTCGGGGTCAAATTAATAGTAAAGGGACAACAGTTATAAGATCAGGGAGCTCATCTATGCTTGAGTTCATGGCAGGGTTTCTACTCAGGATGTCTGGCAAAACATTTTGGCCCCCTTCAAAAATTCATACTTGTTAAGTTGCATAGATAACGGTAGGTACAGGTCTGACAATGGGCGAGATTCTGGGGTTTCCTATAATATTAGGGACTGGTGGTCAGTGCACAGATGGATTACATTATGGACTCCCTAAAGTAGGTAGCACCAGTGAGTTAGTGAACAATACACCGCTGCCAATTCCTTATCATAGTTTTCCCAGGCCTTCTCTGTGGCCAAGAACTTTCTAAGAAAGTAAGCAACTGGATGCTCAGCCCCGTCATGATCTTGAAGGAGCACAGCACCTGCAGCAACTGAAGAAGCATCACAAGGAACAGTAAATGGCTTAGACATGTCAGCGTGCCTGATGATGGGCTTGGTAAGAAAAACCTCTTTAATAGAGTCAAACGCCTGCTGGAATTCAGGTGTTCATTTGAAAGAGGTGTTCTTGCTATTCAGGGAATCTAAAGGAACTTCCGTTGTTCAAGAGTAGAAGAGAACTTCTTGAAAAAGATTGAAAACCCCAGGAAGCTTCCGAGTTGTTTTTGGGTAATAGGGGTCAGCCAGGATTGAATTGCTTCCAACTTGCAGGAAAATGCATAGTCACCTTTTATTACCAGATTCCCTGAAGTCACCTCCTCACGAAAGAATTCACATTAGAGGCTTTACAAAGAACCCACCTTGTGGATGGCCGCCATAACTACTTTTAGATTTTTGGCATGCTGCTCATGAGTGGGAAAATAAATTAAGATAACCTCATATAGGCAACTGCACAGGAGAAGCGGATTTCAACCAGAACATCATCTACAGACGCTGAAAAGTTGCTGGCGCGTTCTTTAACCCAAATGGAACCACACTGGACTAAAAGATTCATCTTTTTGTGCGTATGGCAGTGAACCACTTGTTTCCATACAAAACTCTTACTTGATTAAAAATTTAAAAACAAGTTTAAATAATCCTGCAATTTGGCAATCACCTGGATTATAGATTGATACAGAGGGAGGGTGTGGGTTTCTGGAATTGTCACATTATTGACATGACCATAGTCAACACAAGGTCTCAGAGTCCCATCTGCCTTCTGCGAGAAGACAACAGGAGAAGCAATGAGAGAAGACGCCTTCACAATCTAACCTTTCTCCACAAATGTCATCCAGCCATACATATAAGTCTTTTTCCTCTTAATCTGTGTGAGGGTATAATGAGCAGTTTATTGCAACGAGGTGCACCTTCAGTTAAAATGCTAGACATACTATAAATGAGGTGGGATCCTATCATCTAGGCTCATGTCAAATACTTCTTTTTAGGTGGCGATAAATGATAAAAAAATCTGGTGGAAGATCCCTGGGGAGAGGAGCTGGAGGTAATATAGAGCTCAAGGAGGTCGTAGGAGGAAGTGTATCATTTAGTGGGAATTCCCCACTGAGCTCATTTTTGATAAAGGAGAGGGAGTTAAAACCCATTTTGATATTAATTTGTTAACGTCGCCACCAACCTACACCAAGTATCACAGGATATAACGAATCAGAAACAACTGAAAAATGATCACAGAAGCAGAAACCATGCACAAAGAATTGTACTGGCTTATGCACAGTGTGACACTTAATAGGTTGAGAGGATGCACTCATTATGGGAGAGACAACATCAGTGTCTAGATATAGTGCATGTGAAATTACCAAGTCCATAAAGTTAAAGGCTGACCCTGTATCCAGAAGCACCTGCGCAGTAATTTTACTCATCCAGAAAAGAGGGTAATATGGGAGGTGACATACGTCAGATTCCCATAGGTAGAGGCTGAGAATGACAGGGCCATAGAGGAAAGAGTTATGGTGAGAAGAGGTTAGTGATTTGATGACCTAGTAGTCTTCAGAGACAAACTCTGGCTGGATACAACAAGTGAGAAGGAAACTATAGTTATAAGTGGATGGTGATTCTTAACACCTAAGCAAGAAAGTTCATCAACCAGCTCAAAGATAAGGGCAGAGAGTGCTAAATTGATGGCCAGTTCATTATGTCATGTTTATGCTAACTGAAAGAAAACTGGCCATATAAGCTGGGTGTTTCAACGCCCAGTGAATGGCCAAGCATGCCATAGGATCAGCAAAATTAAAGAATTTTTCGTAATATTCTAGTAGATTAAAGTCAGTAAAAAATCGGCTTAAAATCATAAAAAGCCCCCAAAACGAGCCAAGAGGCTTTACTGAGGGCAACCGCGGGTCTTACTGGTGCAACCCCTATAATGGGAGATACAGGGAGGGTGAAAACCCTAAGAGATTCTCGTCTGTTTAGTATTAGGAGTGAACAGATTTAAATAATGAGATATTTCAGAAACGAGTGATTTCATCAAATCTGTGATATATTGGCAGGAGTATGTAGATTAATAACATCTGCAACATGGCTGGCGGATCATGCCAAGTTTATGATGTATCAATAGGTTTTTTAGAAATTAAAAGTGTCTACGGTATATCTAGCAGATCAGCCAATGTAATTAAGAAGGCCAGAGGATTTGCGCTCTGCTATATTGAAGAGAACTTATGGATCAGCGGATTGAAATACATACTCCAAATACACATGAGCTTTATCACAAATTGCAGTAAGGATCGGTGAAATACGTTTTCTATGAGGAAGACAAATGATGGGAGGCGCGGAATCTATGGCAATCTAATTTGAGATACTATTTTTTCTCAAAACAAAGAGGGGAGGTAACTTAAGAGATTAACTGAAGGACTACCTTAAAGAAGATTGTCACCTTTATAGAGGGGTGGGAAAAGGGAATGCAGAGTATTATGGGTGGTGGAGCCTCTAATGTTCACCCTAATTAGCAGGGTGGGCTTTGTGAAATGGTTTGATACAAGAGAAAAGCGTCAGAGGCCTCAGATGGCGTCATGAAAATTTTATAACATGTTCATTGAGTAGTAGAGAAATCTATTGGAATGCTACTTAGCTTGAAAAGATTTTCTTGAATGGGTAAGTTAACACCAGTTCCGTCAAGATCCATCACATCAATTTGAATCCTGTAACTATGGACAAAAAATTTGTAATCTGCATGTTTGATCTACATTCTGAAACATCAAAATAAACTTGACTTGACTTATCAAGTGAAACAAGGCTTATATGGAAACTTGGGTGAAGTGGGTCAGCTATTTATATATCATTAATGACCAGCCCACACTTTGGGTAACCCTGAGGGTCCTGCTGAAGGGCTTTATACTGAACCACATCTCAGCACACACCTTAAATCATCTTTAGATCAGAAGAGGAGGTGGGGCAGAGAAGAAGGTTCTTTTATGAGCCAGAGCAGTGTCACAATTCCAATATGACTGGATGATAAGCCCTAAGTCAATATGGCGAAATGAATGGAATCTGTTGGAATCAAACTTGTAATGGTAATTCAAGCGCTTTGAAATGAGGTGATATTGGGATTAACAGGTTTTATTGGATATAACGATTTATTATTGGTTTACCTCCAAATAAGGCGATGTTGACATTCGACGCTTACAATCTAAATTGCCTACAATTAAGGTGATAGCAAACTTGAGAATAACCAGCTGAAACAAGTATCGGTGGAACCAAATAGTCCAAGCTATGGGAGTGGTATCATCCAAGCTGCTGTATTATAAGTAAGATGGGCGATTAAGAGGAGGGTTGTTGGTTAATAGGAAGAGAAGAGAAGATATAGAAGAGGATTGAAGGAGATTCTTAGATTTTAAATTTTAAATTTATTGTGGGGAAGGCCAACCAGGGGACGACACTTCTGAATGTAAATATGAGAGAAAATGAAGCTTAGTAACAGGGAAGGCACCCCAGAGAAGCGATGCTCACTTGTTGCCAGCGGGAATGCCACTATGGGGAGGAGGAAGGAACTTGTAAAGGGGCCGTAACCACAATTGAACATGTGTGGGGGAAAGGGTCTGAGTTGATGAACCAAAGTGGGAACCAAGAGGAGACCAGCTGATGGCGACGTGGTGGGAGGTACCCAAACATCCACTCTTGAAAGTGGTCCACCAAATGGGACCGGAATCTGTGGACAGCTTCTGGGAGGGTGGGGGTGGAGCCTGTGATGGCATCCAAGACAATCGTGTGGATAGTTCACATGGCGATTGCGACCACCAGAGCATGGAGGGAGGGTGGGATAGGGAGACCATAGATAAAGCAAACATATCCCTAGACAAACTGAAGGAATGTGTCTGATCCTGGCAAAGCAGACGTTGCACCTCACGCCATATCGCTTTAGAGGTAGGGCACTTCTCCAGGCGGTGGAACAGCGTTCCATACTGGCCACACACAATGCAGGATGAGTGTAAAGTGTTAGAGCGCTCAGCCGTATGGTACACCTGACTCAGGCAGCGCCACACATGGGAACTAATATGAGGCTGCAACAGAGGGTGGTGTGCGTATTTCCAAATAGTCTTCTAGGTCTCAAGGGAATAAGGGATGTCCATCATGTCCAGGTAGTCCACCCTGGATAGGACATGAGGCCGTGTGGGGATCAAGCCATCTTGAATGGGTAGCCCCTGTATCTCCTGTGTTAACCAAGAAGAGGGGCAGCCTCTTTGGGCTGTGTGTCCATAAATATGGATTCTCCACTAAGAACTCCGCTTGGAGAGGAGGATTCGTTTGAAGTGTGGTTTAGTACCGTGAGGACCTGTGGCCGATGGGTGGGAAGCCAGATACTTCATCAAGGAGTGAGGGTTTGACGGATTGGTAAGGCCCAGGGCGTGGGAGAAGTTGGAGCAGCTGCGCGGGACCAGTGTTGGGAGGGGAGCATAGGGGCGGTGATGGCCGCAATCCAGGTGCCTAAGATCTTGGCAGCATGGGCTTTAAGGTCGAGCAGGCCCATGCCACCATGACTATGATGGCCAAACATGACCTCAAGCCGCACTGGCGGTGGGCGGCCTGACCAGAGCCACCTTGTAGAAGGGCATTCATAGATTTGAAAAAACCCGGGGAGAAGGCGATGGCGTGGGCTCCAAATCAGACTTTGAGAGGAGCATAGAGTTGGATAAAACAACTCTGCCTGTAAGGGAAGTAGGGTGGGTTCTGAGGGAGGCGATGCGCTTCGTCACGTTGTCTAGAACATGACTTTCCATTACTGCTGAGGAATACCCGCCTGCCTCCATCCACACGCTTAGATTGCGGACAGGCCCTATGGTAGGGCGTGGCGCGAAGGGGAGCACAAGTGGGTCGGTGTAGGGTGAGCAGGGAAGGCGAGCACGTGTGCGAGTAGATGTGCTGGGCTGAGCACTAGTCGTTGGGGCCCAGCAGGTTTGATACTGACCAAGGAGGATGATCTAAGTTTTAGAGGCGTTCAGTGCAGCATTACTTACCCAGGAATACTCCTGGATGAGAGCTTCAAGCGCGCGTACATCTTGATTATTGGACACCCCAACCACACAATCATCTGCAAACGCCATCATCTTGACTGGGGCTTGTCCTGGTGCATGGACCACAGTGAGTTGGGCATTCACTTTTTGAAGTAGTGGGTCAAGGCTGAAGTTGTATAAGAGTGGACTAAGGGGGTCCCCTTGTCGTAAGCCTCTTTGAGGGCGGACTACTTCCGTTAGGAAGCCTGGGCCACGCACTGCCATTGTTGCAGATTCTGTAAGCATCATTGCTTAGTTGATGAAGCGAGGGGGTAAGCAAAAGTGGTGGAGGCAGGCCCTGAGGTATTCCCAGTTTACTCTATTATATGCCTTCTGTTGGTCCAAGAATACAGGTGCCCAAGAGGCTGTGGACTGCTTGCATCAGCCACAGAGTCACAATGTCCCAAATTGGCCTTCTAGGTATGAAACCAAATTATCTGGGGAGATGGTTGCAGAGGCTATAATTCCTATACGGTTAACCATGATTTTAGTTGAAAATTTTGTATCCATGTTAGTTAGAAAAATGGGGCGCCAGTTGGCTCGGTCTAGCTTATCCCCTTTCTTAAAGAGTGTGATGGTGAAGGCCTCTTGCCCTCCTGGTAGAAGGAGTGTATCCAGAAGGCTCTGGTTAAGGGAGGCAAGCAATAGTGGGGATATAAATATGAAGTAATTCTTATAGAACTCATACGGAATGCCATCAGGGCATGGGCATTTCTGTTTTGGTGTACCACAGACAGCGGACCAGAGTTTGGTAAGAGTAATCAAATTCATTAACTTTGGGTATCAGGAAATGGTGCGGATGTGAGAGCTATTGAGAAATTTCGCCATTTGAGCTGGCTGAATTGGATTGGATTGGTACAACTTGGAGTAGTAATTTAGTATTTCAATCGCCACTTTGGCTGGCATATCCGCGATGGAATCATCCAACCTCTGCACCTGTGTGCAGGCCACGCTCTGGCGCGGTGTAAAGAATTTATCAAAAAAATAAGCGGAGCATGTGCCACCCTCTGTAATGTGTTTGGCCCTGTACTGAACACAAACCTGATGTTTGTGTTGCCTTTCAAGTGCGTTGAGGTGGGCGGCTGCTTATGCCCATTTCTGTCCCCAAGCTGGGCTGTAGCCCGTAGCTGGGATGTTGGACTTCAGGTGTGCCAACTCTTCCAGAGCGCGTGAGATGATGGCTGATGTTGCTTGTGAGCATCGGGAGGAGAGATGGCAAGCGTGGAAGCTGGTATCCACTTTGAAGGATGACCACGTGAAAATTGGGTCCTCACAAAATGGTGTAATAAACTCTTTTGCTGAAGTCACTGATTCCACCCATGTGGAAAATCCTGGCGATGCAAGTTTAGGTGGGCAGAGTTTGCACCAATGCGGAGCCCTAGCCACTGTGACAGGTAAGTGGTAGGTTATTAAGACCAGCTGGTGGTTGAGGAAATCGATTTTTGATGTGTGGAAGTGGGAAATATGGTATCAAAATTTCACCAGCGCGAGGATAAGGTCAATGTGGGACATGGACCTTAATTGACCATTGTGGACATGGGGGCGCATCATGTTTTCGAGCAGCAGAGCTTGCTGCAGCAGCAATTCTATCAACCTGAGGGTGGCCTTTAGAACACAAAGTTCTACATGACCCTGAGGGGGCGTGGGATGAGGAAGGCCAACAGTCCATGGATGTGTTTAACCAACATTTCATGTCGCCAACTATGAAAGGGTCAGGGGGTAATGGAAGGGATTTGACTGACAAGAAAAATTAACAACGCTCTCGTTCACAGGTTGGGGCATAAATGTTGATGATAGCATGCACCACGTTGGCCCACAAGAAAGTGACAATGAGGACTCAGCCATCAAGGAAGGATTCCGATGGTAAAAATTTGAAAAAAATTGTTTTTCCAAACTAGCACCCCACAGTGCTCTGACCAAAAGGATAGGGATGGGAGGAGCATGGTTTTTCAAGCATCCTCAGAACTTCATGGATAGTGGGACTCCTGGAATAGCCAGGATGTCCACAGGTAAATTTTTTTGTAAAAAACTCAGTTTCCTAGCCTGGGATGGCGAGGCCTTGAGTCCAACGATATTCAACATCCCTAAAGTGAAGGCTTCCCCCATCACACCTTAGGTGCGAGGGGGTGGGCACCCTGGCCCACCAGCCTCCTCTGGATCCCCATGGGCCTTCACGGCGGCATGGATGTTTGCAGCAATGCTATCAGAAGATTTGTTAATTTTAGCAGACAGGTTCGCGTTGGCTTTTGCCTTCTATTTTGGTTTCCCCGCTGTCAAACAACTTTTCTTGTGGTGCGGATGAGTTTGGTGCACCAACATTTAGGGCAAATTTTTTTCAGGTAGGTTGGAGACCAGATCAGTTCCAATTGGGGCTTGGTTACAAATGTCAGCTGAGATCGAGTCACCCATCAAATCCTCAGATTGGGTGGCCCAATTGGCTTAGGCATCCCAATCTGATTGGTTGAGGGATTCCCAAGATGCTTCCACTGCGAAGGTTTCAATGTCCTCCTGGCGTTGGGAGTGTGAGATAGCGGAGGCGACCTTAGCTGCTTCCTTGGCCGCGGCCCTGCAGGCCTGTTTGGCCTTCTTTCACTCTTGAGGGGAGACAGGCTTTACTAATAAGTAGCAGCCCTGTGCTCCCCACGGGAAGGCCTCCTTGGTACTGGTAGTTGGTTCATAGTGAGCCTCCCCGTTGGTCATGGCCGCCGAGGGGTGCTCTTGGAATGTGATGCCCTCCTTGGTGGGGCATGCGTGTGCCTTATGGCCAAACGCATCACAGTGGGTGCAGATGGGGGGTGCGCTGTCTTCAGTTACCTGGGAAGGGTGGGTGGTATGCCCTTCAATTTTTATAAAAGTGGAGTGTGGGATCTGGGTTAGGTCCTTCACATTCTCCTCAGTTGGGGTCAGAACTATATGGCTTTGCCATTGCACAGGTGTGGCATCAGCATAAAGCGTTGCATCTTGAATGATTGTATTTCGCCATATATGATGAGACTAGCTTTCAGATGCTGCTCCAGAACAGCACGCTTGACTATAGTGGGCAAAAAGTTGAACGTGAGGAAAATTTGGTTGGATTTTGTCCATCTGGTGCACTTGGTTTTGATGACCCGCTGTCCTTTGGGGAGGTCAATCACTACGCGCACCACAGCAGCTTCATCTGCTGCCTCCTTGTTTTCAAAACCGAGATCCAGCCAACTGCGTGACATGGAGTGAGGTGCGACATACACTGCAGTTGGGAAATGAGTGTGCACATCCCCACAAAATTTTTCCCATAACGCTGTTTGTTGAATATCTTGGAACACCCAGACTCCATATTCCACCAATGAGAGTGGTTGAGAGTGTGGCGTGTTGATGTACTGGTTACATCGCGCCTGCCAAGCGTGGATTTCCAGGGAAATAGTAACTGCTGGTTTTTTATTTTTATCTAATCCACCGGTTTCTCCAGGGCATTTTTGAACGTTGGAGGTCGCGGGCCTACCACCTGTGCCTCTTACCTTACTTGCCCAACTGCTCCCTGACATGGGCGCAGACTAATCTCCTCTGTGAGATTATCAAACTAAATTTAGACTTGAATTGAATAAGTTGCAAAAGTGATTGCAATGATAGAGAAAAGAGATTCTTAGATTTAAATAAAGTATTATAGTGGGAGCAAGTGCCCCATATTTTTTATTAAACGTTTATTTTGTTGTTACCAAAGGCCATGATTGGCATATCATTGGTCTTATTGCTCAGTGGTCTAACCCTGTGCAAACCTCTTATGGCATATCTCCAGGATTCCGCCAAATTACAACAGTAGTGCTCACTACAGGGGCCCCATTGATCAGTAACAAGATAATAAAATTTTAGTCTCCTGTGATGTCTCACCTAGGTTGCTTTGAAAAGAAATCTGCACGACACCATAGGACCATTGCATATGTAAAATTGAAACTTGCATTGGACACGGAGCTCAAAAGACAAGATGAGCTGATCCAGAAAGTTTGCTGTGCTCAGCTGCCGCCTTTTGATCGCGAAGGCAATATTCATGGATTCTTTTGATGATTTATGTTTGTGACTGAAGGTGCCTCAGACTGGCGCAGTGCGAAACTGTTAATCCTCACCTTGGATGTTGGAAGTGCTGATCAAGTTGTTTGTTACCTTACAGACAGTTCCATTACTTACCAAGAAGTCAAGGAGATGGTGATACAGTTGTTTGGTGGAAAAGCAAAGATGTCTCAGTGGAAAGCCGAGTTTCTGACCATTGGGTTTCAACGAAATGAGAGTCTCACCGCATTCGCTGAGCAGTTTACAATGGAAGCGTATGTGTTTATTGGGGCTGGGATTCTAGCTGAAGCTGATGTATGCATTGCAATGGCCTCTGCGGTGAAGCCATATTTTGAGCTGTATAATGTTATGGTCTAATTGTTGGAGAAGATGTACCTCTCCTTAAACTTGTTCAGTTTGTACATCAGTTAGCTGTAAATTTCCTCCACCCAATATCAAGCGGGTTCCCACTGTCACCGAGGTCTACCCTAACCATAGGGAGGAAAGCAACCCATCAATGCAGATCATGCAAGGCTACTCCCCGCAGCTCATCATCTGTTCTATAACTGCGGAGCAACAACTGCCTGACTACCACTTTGACCCTAACTATGCTGATTGGCAGCTGGCAGTCTACCAATGTGGGTCTGGTTATACTGATCATCTTTGGAATAACTTTCCAAGTGGCCAACTTATATTAAGCGCAGACATAGGCCCTATGGAGTAAGTTGCTTTAATTGTGGTTGCACCGGGCACATGGGATGATGGTGCCCCAATCAACAGATCCCTCGCATACAACAGGATCTAGGTTATCAGGGAAAAGTCAAAGCGGAGTAGAGATAGGACTCTCTACTTCCACTATCTTGAAGACATACGTCCCCCCTGAATCCATTGTATTGAAGGAAGTAGAAGCCTCCCAATATGATGATACATTCCTCTACCAACAGCCAGTTGGGGGAGTAAATGTGCTGACCTAAACACAATTCAAAAATATGGCTGACCCAGGGTTTCTGGAGCAGCCAAAGACTTATGCTTGCCAAATGTTTGACCAAAACCTGTCAGACCAGCTAGAACCATCTGCGGATGCGTTGTCTCTATGAGAAGTAGAGGTCTCCTTTCCAGTGGATGCATTATAGCAGGATACCCTAAAGTTGGTGTGGGTATTATAGGCTTCCTGGGAAAACGTGAACCACTTAATGTACACTTAGTAAATAACTGGCATTCATCATACTCAGAGTGCACTTACTGTGATGTGGTGGTAGCCAAAACCTGAGTATGAGCTATAATTGATATGGGCGCTCCTGTTAACATTGTCTCCACTAAGCTGGTGACAAAGTTGGCTTTAAAACCTGACATAGAACACAGGATGGTGTATGGGACTGCAGGAATGGAAACTACAATCTCTGAGGGAGCGTATAGCACACTTCCCTTGCGGTTTGGATCTGTTGTTATCATGGCCCCAGCGGTGGTATTACCAAATAGCCACTATGATCTGCTGATTGGGACTGCGTTTATGTGACACTATGGGGCTGTCGTTGACATGATGGAAGAGACTCTAGCCATCCTAGGACAACGGATTCACATCTATCCTACTTCCAGGGGAGTGCCAGATGACCAGATCCGCTCTAGTCAAATTAATCTCACCTATAGCGATGGTTGATACCTGTAAAATATCGGAGGATGAAGCGGAAGACCCAAACACTCCCAATCCAGATCTATGAGTACAAAGGGATTCCACTGAGAGCTGCAAACGCTTTTACTATCCCTTCTGGGCATCAGTTCATAATTGGAACAGAGCTTGAAATTGATACTAGGCGTTCTGTATGGATGGTTGTGGGGTCCTATCACCAATCATGACTTAAACCTCATGTGGCTCCTGGGTTACTGTTACCCAGGCAGGGGGAAGCAAAAGTGTTGGTAGCCAATGTGCAAAAGGAAGTGACGAAGGTTCAGTGGCACCAAGTGGTAGCCTACCTGCATTTGATCCCAATTGATGAGGTCCACCATATACATGACTTTGGTTCATGGGAAGATCTCAGCTTGCCTTTAAACACCACCTTCGCTGAAATGACTGTGGTCCTTGGGAGGCGCTCACTGGTCTATTGGAGGATCAGAAGGACAGGGTGATGGATCAGTTTGAGAAATATCGCAGCATTTATACAAACAATGACCACGATTTGGGTTGCACTCATGGGGTCATGCATCGGGAGGACATGGGATACCACCCCCTATCAGGTCACAACCTATCCGACGATTGAAGGTAACAGAAGAAGTTGTATCTGCAGAAATAGATACATTGGTGAAACAGGGAATGTTGGAACCATTGAAGAGTCCCTGGGAATCTCTTGTGCTCATTGTAAAAAAGAAAGATGGCTCCAATCGGGTAGTAATCAATTATTGGAAGCTTAATAGCATTACAAATAAGGATTTGTACCCGCTTCTGTGAATTGATGATGCTTTAGATCGGTTAGGTGGGGCCAAGTATTTATTGGCTATGGACTTGATATCAGGGTACTGGTAGATCGAGTTGCCAGCAGCAGAACAAGAAAAGTGCGCTATATTTACCTCAAAGGAATTTTTCCAACCTACACGTATGCCACAGGGTTTGTGCAATGCCCCAACTACATTCCAGCGGGCTATGGACACTATTTTTGGTGACTTAAAGCTGTCTTGCGTTCTTTTCTACCTTGACAATATCAACATATTTTTGTGGACATTCACGGAGCATCTTGGACACCTGGAGCAAGTATTCCGCCACCTAACTGAAGCTGATATCAAGATTAAGCCCTGAAAGTGTCACTTTTTCAAGGAAAAGTTGGAATACCTCAGCTTTGTGGTAGACTCCAAAGGGCTTAGTACACAGCTGGCCAAGGTGGAAGCCATCCACCAAATGACTCGGCCATTTAATAAGAGGGATATCCAGGTGTTCTTGGGGATGGTCAGTTACTACCGGCGGTTCATTACCAACTTCAGCTGTATCAGGGCTCCACTCTTTGAGCTACTTAAGAGAAACGCTGTCTTCAACTGAACGGATTGATGTCATACCACTTTTAATGTATTATGAACAGCGTTGGCTAGCGCACCTGCTTTACAATACCCCAATTTAGAAAAAGAGCTTATTGTGCAAACAGACGCCTCACTTTCCACTGTAGGGGCTGTGTTGTCCCAAAAAGACGATGATGGTGTGGAGCACCCCATTACATATTGCAGCTGCAGTTTAACTGGCCCTGAACAAGATTACACTGTGATTGAGCGGGAGTGTTTAGTGGTAATTTATGCATATAAAAAATTCTGGGTCTACCTCCATGGGGTGAAATTCAAAGTGGTAACGGATCATGCCTCCTTACTCTGGCTACAGAATCTGCGAGAACCTGAAGGGCGGCTCACATGATGGGCTTTGAAGCTCTAAGCGTATGATTTTGAGATCATGAATCAGCCTGGGGCAAAGCATCAGAATGCGGACTGTCTTTCACAATTACCCACAGTCACCATTACAGCAGATGTGGCAGAAATCATGTACAAAAAAATGATTGTGGGCAAATATCATGATGAGCCGCCACCTGTGATCAAAGTGTTGGATGGGCTTAGGCAGGATACCCTCTTGCGCGATATGGAATTATATAAGCGGATTAGGGTATCAACGCTGAGTTTACCAAAACACTCTGCCCAGCCTGCAATAATTATGGATGCCCATAAAGCGGTAGGTCATGGAGGGTTGAAAAGATGCTGGAGTTCTTGCAACCCCTCTACTATTGGGAAAGTATGCACTATGATGTGCTCGAGATGGCTGGTTGTTGCCATCAGTGCCAAGTGGAGAAGCCATAACACCAAAAGACCACCTACCAGCTAGTTAATCCTCAGTTTGCATGGCATACCGTTTCATTAGATGTGGTGGGGCCACTTCCAACTGGCGCAAACCGCTCCAAATATATAATAGTAGCCATTGACTATTTGACAAGATGGGTGGAAGCAAGGGATATCAAGGATTTGGGGGCTGTCACTACCACCAAGTTCATCCTGGAGTGCATCATACTGCGCCATGGTTATCCGCAATTTATCCTAACAGACAATGGAACCAATTTCACATCCCATATATTGGCCAAATTGAACAAGCTCATGGCAATTTGTGGGGTTTTAACTACCCCCTACCACCCTGAATCTAACGGTATGGTGTAACGGGTCAATGGGACCTTAGTAAATATTTTACGCAAGCTCATAAATGAGTGGCCGTCAGACTGGAGCGCCCTTTTATCCACTGCTGTCTTCACGTACAATATCAGCTACCACTCAGCAACTGGTAAGAGTCCATTTCAATTGCTTTATGGATGACACCCAGCGCTGCCTGCGTTGCTTTACTCCTGCATTAAGGATAACGGCAGAGTTGAACCCCACCAATATTTATCTACCTTAATGAACACGCTGATAAAGCTCCAAACTGAGGCATAATCTATCAGTCTTGCAAAGAAGATTCAGGATCATGTGGCTGACTAATGTAGACACCACAGTATTCCACAGTTCAGTGTAGGGGAATTGGTCCTGTTTCATGACCAACATGGGTTTGGAAGAAGGAACAAGCTTGCCAGCATATGGAGTGGACCATTCAAGATAATTGAGAAAACTGGGGTTGACGCCTACACCATTAAGGAACCTGTAGGGGGTTGAATTATTAACTGGGTACATGTGAAGTTCCTCTGACCATACAAACAATAAGAGCCTTATCATCCAGTCAAGGAGGGGTAATGTCAACATTTTAAAATAATTGGACGCTAAAGCCCTAAGTCAATATGGCGATCTGAATGGAATTTGTTGGAATTGAACCGGTAATGGTAATTCAAGCGCTTTGAAATGAGGCAATATTGGGATTAACAGGTTTTATTGGATATAACAATTTATTATTGGTTCACCTCTAAATAAGGCGATGTTGACATTTGACGCTTACAATTTAAATTTTCTATTTTTAAGGCGATAGCAAATTTGAGAACAACCAGCCAAAATGAGTATCAGTGGAACCAAATAGTCCAAGCTATGAGAGTGGTATCATCCAAGCTGCTGTAATATAAGCGAGATGGGCGATCAAGAGGAGGGTTGTTGGTTAATAGGAAGAGAAGAGAAGATAGAAGAGGATCAAATGAGATTATTAGATTCAAATAAAGTATTATAATGGGAGCAAGTGCCTCATAGTTTTTATAATTAAACGTTTATTTTGTTGTTACCAAAGGCCATGATCGTCATATCATTGGTCTTATTTCTCAGTGAGCTAAACCCTGTGCAAACCTCCTTACAGCGTATCTCCAGGATTCTGCCAAATTACAACAAGCAGTACCCACAACTTATCTACCATATGAGCTAGGTCACTGATATAAGAGAGGGGCTCTACTGGGGCTTGAGCCCCTTCATTCTCCTGTGAGAAAATTGCTTTCAATCCAAATGTAGGGGCTAGTCTTCTGTTCTTACATTATTGGGCCACGAAAAATGACAGCTCTATAGGATGGTGCTCACTACATGGTGCACATTTATTTCTTAACTATACCTGAATATAATTAATCACACCATTGAAGATAATCCTATCAAGAGTGTGGCCCACTGTGATCTCAATGGAAATGGTAAAGAAGATTTGTAAATGAGAAAGTCCACCCTTGATCTCATTTGAAAAGGTAAAAGATAATCCTATGGATATCCCAGAATCTTGATTTCTAGCCTGTATTTTCAATAAAAGGGTTCAAGGATTACTTCAAGGAATCATAAATCCAGGATAAAAATCCAGCAGTGAAAGGGCGTCCGCCATGGACAGGACTCTCATGAGTATATATCAATTTATTTCTCTCCCAGGAACATATGGTTCATGTGCAAATCTGTCCCAATACATCATATGATTCATACACCCAGCACTTTACCACTTCATGCATTCACTAGGGGTCCATAATGGGAAAGTCCATCACCACATCAATACTCAAGGTGAGTTGGTGGTGGCCTATGAACAGTTATATAATTTAGCATCTCAAAGTTTATGAGATGTACACCAAAAGATCAAAGAAAATCCTTTTTATATCTTTCAATTCCATAACTAAATTAGGATCATTGATTCTAAAGTCATCAAGTATATGGATAAAGCTATAGATCTCCTAAGAAAGGATTCTGAAGAGTCTAATGAAAGGACCCAGAAGCTACTTGAAAATTTTGCTAAGAGCTTTGATGGCAAGTTGCCAGAGCTTGGTATAAAATGGCGGCCTTGATTCTACTAGCAATCATAATGAGGAAAAAGATCAAGCTGATTGAGTCCTGACTAGAGCTCACCCTAAAGCGAATTGATGAGCTTGAAGCCTACCAAACCTCTGAGGCTCAGACAGTATCTTAGAACCTTATCGCCCAAGTAGCCCATGTTATGAAGGATCTGGTATCCCATGAAACTTATGTGGCTATTCACTCAATTTCTTAGTGGCTCAAAAAACTGGAGAGTGATATAAGAAGAAAATTACCTAGTTGAGAAGATATTAAACAGATTTACTGTCGTATTATTGAAGCTGAGCAACACTAGAATATTTTCCAGGAAGAATAAAAGCTAAGACGGACAAGCCTACTCAAAGCACTGAATACAAAGAGATAAAGGTGAACTTGAACCGGTGCATTAGAGCATTAGAAGATGAAAAGAAGCTCTTATAAACTTACTGCTTTATCACTCATTAACAAGTCAATGCACTTGACATCCGCGTTAAGAACCTGGAGAATAATAAAGTCATTCTTGAAAGACGTACCAATTTTCTGGATGTCAAACCAAGATTATTCTTGCAGAAAAGGAGAAAAATCATAACCCTTTACAGTTTAAATTTTCTGACTCTCTCAACAAGTTGAGAAAAGTGACACACATACTAAAATCACTTAATTAGAAGTTCCAATAGTATATGTTGTCACAGAATTAGAAGCCAGTACCTTCAAACCTACTTACAAAGAAAATTTTATACTGGATAAGGAAGTATCACTTCTTTCCTCTATGTATACAAATCCTTGATGTGAGGTGCAATTGATCATTAAAAGGTTGAGCATATCTTGTCTTGTTTTTGCTAAATGGCTCAGGATGGTATGGTACCCCACATGGACAACTTGATACTTTAAGTAAAGTGATTATAAACTTTAGAGTCGTGGCCACTCAATAACCCTCTATAGTGAGCACCAAATGTAATCCTTTAGTTGGGGTTAAACCATGTAACTCTTGGTCTACTTCACAGATTATAATCTGTGTAACCAATAACTGTTATATTATAAAACTTGATAAAACGTATGTGGGTAGTTGATACTAGTTTTAGGACTAGTATTTACTTGAATTTCACCACCAAATGTAATTCTTATGCTCAAGTTTCTCCTTAGTACAGGTACTGGTAGCCTTCCTTTAACCAGCTGTGAAGGTAATAATAAAATCTCCAGAAAACATGAAGAACTTTATTCCTGCAACTCTTTCTCAGATTTGGCAACGTCTGGTACAAAGGAACCTCTTTTTTAAAGAGCTTAACTTACTCCCAGTATGTCAGGAGAGTATATATAACCCTCCAATTCCCTGCGTGGTGGTGCACGGCGCACAGGCCTAATGCAAGAAAACTAGTCGTCAGTATTACAAAGAAGGATAGCCCCGCAGAGGGTGCTTGGGTTAAAGTGACATAGGGTGAGGGTGGTTAACATGGACAATATTAATAGAGGTTGAACCACCATCAAGTCTTGGCCGTGTCCCAAAGAGGAGTTAATAACCAAGCAATGAACAGGGCTAAAGTGCACGGTGCCTTGGTTTGGAGGGAACCTGGGCGGCCTAGCAGTGCACCTGATGCTGTTGTAATTTTAGTGCGTGTAAATCGGCTAATATGTTGCAAGATCTCTGTCATGGTTAAATGACATGATAGCGGGCATCAACCCTAAGGATAAGGCTGGAGGCAGGAGGCCCAGAAGGTGAAACTTCAGGCCCTTCCTGACCTCAAGCACACATTAGAATAACGCTGGGTACAAGCCAAATATGCTCAGGTTAGTACTAGTGAGGTGCACAACGCCCAGCCCCTTGCGTCAGCCCAGGCGTTAAAACGGATGGTTTATTCAATTAACGTGGACAAATAAATTCAGTTGGTTGAGGAACGGGGTTTTGAAACCCATTCCACCTATAAAATATTGCGTTTGGGTTGTATACAATTTTAATCAATTACTTGAGTTAAGTCAATTTTGCCATATTCTACCAATTTGGATGGAAGTGTTTGCCTATTGGTGAATCAGTGCTTGGGACCACTTTGGCAGACCTGGAATTACCCTGACGAAGTTTAAATTTGATTTTTTGTGACCAACATTCCTTGTAGGTCAACTTCTCATATTAAACTTTTCCCATTTTCCCATTTTTATTTTTTTTATCTCAGACGATCCTGTGCACAGACCTCTTTGAGGAGGTCTTGCGCTATGTTAAAAATTTCATTTTGAATACAATTAGGTTATCCCCTTGTGCACCGTTGGGTCTCCTGGGTTTCCTCCAACTTGGGACGCTTACCCCTTCTTCCCTGTCCACCTCGTCACTTTTGGTTGGTTATTTCCACCAATGATCACCCTTTTTCTCCTGAATTGTTATTGCTCCAGCACCTTCTGCTGGGATCTAGTAAATTTCATACTAACGGCTGGTTCCCTGGCGTTGGCCTTGTGCACCGTGCAATACCACTCTGGGAACAGGAGATTTATAGACACTCTCCTTACAACCTCCTCAAAGAGGTACATGCACAGGTTCACCAAAAAAACACAAATTAAAACTTTTTAACAAACGGGGTATTTTATTATAGGGAAGACAACCAATAAGAAAGGTTGGTATTGAAGGATTATAATTATAAAAATTGGGGGAATCATCCGTCTGGAGAAAGGGTGCCAAGCCAAGGTGCAACAATAAGAACACAATTTCCTTTTTTTAGTACTAGATGGTCCAGAACACACTTTCCATATGACAGGGTTCTGTACTTTGAAATGTCCGAACTCAAATAAATTTATTGAAGTCAAGGCTGACCCAAGTTGGAAATCACATAAGCTGAACGGGTTTTAAACCCCCATTTACCAAGTAATTGAATTGATTCATCATTATTTAGAAATTAACTCGTCCATTTTTGATGCAAGGGCTGAAACAAGGTGCTGGGCGTTATGCACCTCACTTGTACCAACCTAAGCATACCTGACCTGTACCCAGCGTTGGTACAAGGTGTGCTTTAGGTCAGAAAGGTCCTACAACTTGACCCTTTGGACCTCCTGCCACCCAGCCTTGTCCTTGCTGTTAGTGCCCTCAATTAGGTCATGTAAAGATGACAACTAAGTTCAGCACATTCTTGTTAACCATTTTTAAATTTATCACAGCTTCCCAAGTTGGCTTTGTATAACATTGTGATGATACAAACTCCTATAGTTTGAACCTTAAAACTCAAAAACTCCTGTAGTGAGCACCAAATGTAAACTTTTAGAGATGTGGCTACTAAGTTACCCCCTGTAGTGAGCACCAAGTGTAGCCTTTCATCTGGGGTTAATCCCAGTAGCCCTTAAGTCTACTTCACATTTTCTGATTTATGCAACCAATAACTGTTTTATATAATATAGCTTGATAAACCGTATGTGGGTAGGTAATTTTAGTATTAAGACTAGTAGCCATGTGAATTTCCAATACAAAATGTATTTCTTTTTCTCAGGTTTCTCATTGGGACAGTTACTTGCAAACTTCCTTCAACCTGCTGATAAGGTACTTATAAAAGCTCCAGACAACATGAGGAATCCTATTCCTTCAACTTTTCCTTCAAAGAGTTGACAACGTCTAGTCCAAAGAAACCTCCCTTTTATAGAACTTAACCTATTCTAAGTAGGTTCAGCGGCTCTCAATTGAACTTCTCCCTTACTCTCTTTACTCAGGAGCTGCGGAGATCTCACCAAGCAATATTTAGCCAAAGGAAATCTGATTTTTGAACTCCTAATCCTAACAGTAAAAAAGCAACAAATGTATAATAGGCTAAATATTCAAGTGACTAATGATCTTGATCTGCTTTAATTACTTAAAGTCTGAAGGATTTATAGGGGATCTGGCGCCCAACTCTTCCGCTGGCGCCTCACTTAGAAATGACAGCCGTTTCTAATGGATTAGCCCTCTAAAGTCGCACTCAATGATGATCTTCCTCATCCATCTAGTTTGATTTAACCACTGCTTATAAATGCGACCCTTCTGGTTGAATTGATGAGTATGTCCCAATGTCCTTATCAACTTCAGCGGATTACCCTTATTAGGCTAGCACCCTGATTAGGTAAAGGGGCCTTTTCCTAATTTACATCATGTTGCATTACCTAAAAGGTTAACCCATGAGTTTCTAAAAAAAGCTTTGGTGACTTCTCAGCAACTAATAAAAATTCCTGAGTCAATTGATGACAAACTCCAATTGACTAATATTTTCAGGGAAACTGGAGCGCAGTAGGTCGCTGAGTGGAAATACCCAGGCTAAAGATGGGACAACAATGCCAAGTGACCCAATAAAATGAATAAACGTCTTAAACGGTTGGTTTTATGTTTCCATATGAATCTGTGGAGCAAAATGCACACCAAAATGGCAACAAACATTTGGGACAAGAGGCACTGGGAGCTGGTAAGGATGGCGTAAAATCTTGGACAGAGGGCGGATAAATAGGAAGCAGCAGAGACAGCGGATTAGGTGGTGGAGTGGGAGGAGGGTTCACATACAGCAGTAGAGTCAAACAAGAGCGGAAAATGGACTCTAACCATTGTAGAACTTCAGAGAGGAGTATTTTTTGTCTGAAAGAACCAAAAATATACAGGAAACTTGCCCAAAAATTCCTAAATTCTATTAGAATGATCAAAGTGTCTGAGAAAACAAATCCTTTTTCAGCTTAGGACTTAATTTAAAGGGGAATGATTCAAGAAGGTTCCAAATAGATATTAAAATCTGATCCAAGCTACAAATTCGTCATTCTTCAACAAGATCAATTTTGTTGAATTAGGCTTAATAACATAACCTCATATCATGAGATTTTCTGGACTTTAGGTTTGATTCCAGCCTGGTTTTTCGCCTCATATGGGCCATTTTCTGCAGCTCTGGCTGGCAAAGCCAAAACCCAATTTCTGTCAATGACCTTAGAGAGGTCATCAATGACCCTTAGGGGTTCTGGTCTTTGCCCCAAGGATTTTTTGACTTGGCTTTGGAGGGGCAGTTAATTCCAGAAAATATGTCACTAGCTGTGACAAAAATAAAAAATTACCAATTATTTAATCAGTAATTAAACTATATATTAAACATTATCAGGGAGTGTTCCTGATGAATTATTAGTAATCCATCAGAATCAAACTCCTGGTGGATTATTCGATATTTGTTAAGTGTTTTTGTCAAGCATTAGTTATCATATAAAATGGTAACTCACATATGCACTAGAGGGTCACATCTCAAGATGATTAGAAGATAATTTATAATCTGATTGGACTGGATGATATGGTCATAAAAAATTCAACAGTGATAGAAGCACTTATCAAAAAATTCAGTTCCATCCAAGCTTAAGTATGAACAAACAGGATCTCATGAGGATTGCATTAAGCTGAGATAAAACACTGGCCAAAATTTGCAGATTACTTCTATATCAAATCTTAAGATCTAATGACCTCAAAATTCTCACCAAAGGTGATGCCATAGCTTCCATTGTTACTGGTTTACATAGTAATGCTGACCTAGCCATGCACGTCACATTAGTTAAATAAAGTTTCAACTCTGTCCTAGACATAAACTAATTTTTCTCAATGTGGAGGCTATACACAATACAGAAAATACCCAAAAGACTCCCACAAAAACCAGAGTGTATACCATGGAGAAAAAAACTTAAAAAGGTAAAGAAGCTCAAGTGCAACTATTGCAAGAAGAATATCCAACTGAGATGATTGTTTTAAGAAGAGCCATGCCTTGGCTGAGCAGGGAAAAATGCGGCAGGCTAGGGTCAGGTATCTTTTAAGGTTAATCAACCTAAAAATCATTAGTATGAAAACTGCTAATTGGTCGCCTTACATTCTTTTAAAACATTCTAGTGATAACTCTGAAGTTGGTTACAAGGAAAAAGGCTATTACAATTTTAGATATAATCTCAGATATTGACATTCTGTATTGTTTCAACGCCAAAAATATTAATGACACCCAGATTCTAGAGGACTCCTCAGCCAAGTTATCAGGTGCCCAAGCATAATTGATACATCCAGTGATTCTGGTCAGTACCTTGCCCTATTGATCCGACCCCTCTTGGGTGTACAAAGTCTAAGGAGATCAAGAAGAAAAAACTCAAGACTTCAAGAAATATCAATGTAACTTTCTCCTAAAAGAGGTTTTAGCCCTCTCATAAAAGTTTAAACAACCATTACCAAATTAGGAGTGGTGATTTAGGAGGTCAGAGAAATGGATATCTTGGACATGGGATCACTGAACAACGTCATATCATATTATTTCATATCACCAAGAAGATCAAACTAGTCCCAGACCATGAGTAAACCAAATAGTATAGCATTACTGGTCCAAATTATAACAAAGCAATAGGCGCTTACTCTGCCCAGCCAATTTGAGTTAGCAACTGGTTTTCCCAGATCCTGTAAACATACTAGATAATGGTCAGTACATTATAAACATTTTACTCTCTTTATAATGGAATATGGGGAGTTATCAATATGAAGGAAAGTATTTATATTTCCTTAGTCATGAAGTTCCCCTTGTACTGGTTAATAAAGAATTTAGCAAGAAGTACTATAGTTTTTTTGAGCACCCGTTTCCACTTTGCCTTTACATTATACTAAATCTGGAAGAAATACAAAATGCTACCTAATTCAGTAGATCCTGAAGATGGCATGCTATTCTATGCTACTATTAAGTAAAAAATTAAAAAGAGAACAAAGGTGGTTTGTAACAGCGTACCCTGATGATACCCAAAAAGTGCTTATTACATATCACTAGCATTGACAGAATCAGCAGATTTTAAACAAAAGTATTACCAGGAGTCCTTAAATCAGCTTATTAGCGGCCTATTGAGCTATTACTTAAAATCTGGATAATTAAAAAATCTCAGTCAAAAAACACCAAGAGTTTGGAAAAGGACAGTTTTTTCATTTTTTGATGTTGACAAGGTACATATATTGGTAACAACTTGATTTGGGCTTATCACTAGTAATTTAATTTGCGCCATACTTCAAGTCTAAATATCCTTTAAGTTAAATTAGAGAAACTGAGAAGGTGCATTTTGGGCCACCAGGGGAGAAGCTCTGGTGGCACATCCATCTGAAGGGAGGGCTTTGAAGTTTGCTCTCATGGGTAACTTCATGACTTATTTACTTTAATAAAAACCTCTAATTATAAATTTATATCAGAAGTAGGCGTAAAAGTATTTTATTAGAACAATAAAAGCACTTTTATATAAGCTTTAAGGAATTCAGGAAGTTAGTGTGGGATTATCAGGATCATTATGATAACTTTTAGTGGAGGCACATGGTCTGCAGATCCAAGTGAATAATCCTAATGTGAGGATGGATAGAAAATAGTTTAGATGTTTAAAGGGAATTGGATTATCACCTTAAGATTATATAAAACTAGGAGATAATATAAAATTGTAGATATTATCTGAGTTCCTGATAACCAATTGAATCCTAAAATTTTAATGCTTTGGTTTATGATTATTAGATTACTTGAACTGAAAAATTCATATTTTTATCAACACTAGATCATTTTTGTCATTTTAGCATATTTTAGCTTTGGAAGGGAGCATATTAGTTGACTCCCTAGGGCAAGGCTTTTACCTTTACTAGGGAGAATTCTGACAATGCCCCCTCAAGCCTTGCCCTTGGGGAGCAAGTTTTGGTCACTTTCAGTTTAATTGATATAATTTATTGTTGGAGTATTTAAAGTAAAATTCTTATAATAATTAACAGATTATTTTTGTCCAGTTCTTTTGGATTACTTGATCAATATACTTTAAATTGAAGGTTGGAAAAGCTCATCTGATGATGGTCAGTCCTTTTAATTAGAACTTTGGGAATTAAATTGAATTGGCCCAGTGATTAAATGACTGATTCACCTCAAAATAAAAATTAGATGAGTTAGTCTTTAGATTAAATTTGAGGCGATAATCATTGGTGAAAAGATTGGAGTTTGATTTAAATGGGTAATCGCCAATTAATCCTGGGTTTGGAAATTAATACCATAGTATTCTAATTGAGCGGATTTGCAGTTTATCTTGAAGTTACTTTTGGTCAAATCTGGCCCAATATATGGAGGTGAGCTGATGGAGTCAACAAGCGTTAGGCTTACCAGGAAAGTGTCATTAATTGTGTCACTATTTGCATTAGTGTAAGTTTCAGGATCATTATCAGGCGCTTTTGGTGCATTGTCATGCTGCATATTCACAGGGTTTACAGGAGATTCTCGATGTTTAATGCTATCATCAAATTCAGAAGCTAGCTCTGGACTTGCTGGCCCAATTTGATTGGTAAAAATTGTTCAGATGATGCCCATTCAAATTCTTGTTTAGCACTTTTAACTCCCAACTGTCAATAAAATTCATTTTTATTTCTTCTGCTAAGTCATCAGAGTGGAAAATGACATCATTGAAAAGAACTGGGTTCTGGTCACCTAAATAAACGTTATCCTTTGAGTACACATCGTCAATCTATAATTTTTGAATCAGGTGGGTATAATTCTTTGACATCCATTTGCAAAACCTAATTTATGCTTGAGCAGCCTAAACTTGTTTCTGATTCAAATGTGTCAAGTGGACTAGTAGAGATTAGAGTTTCATTAGCCTCATCAGTTGAATCATTTTGTGGGCACCTATAAAAAGAATGTTAGGAAAATTGGTGTGATTTGTGAACTTTGATTGGAAAAAATTTGTTGATGTTAAATATCAATTAAAAAACTTGAAGTATAGATTCTATTTAATTGTTGAAGACAGTAAGGTGGATCTAGTATAAAGACAAGTTCATTATCATTATCAAAAGCCTCACAATATAAGTCAAGACCCTCTAAGAATCTGATATGATCTTAATACTTATCATCTGAATCCTCTAAATAAATTATTAATTTATTTTCCCCTTTAGTTCAATCACTTATCTTTCCTTTAGATTCAGGTTCAGGGTTTGGAAGGCTTTGAACTTCTTTTTGACTAGACTATTCTAGTTTTCTAAGAAATTCCTCTTTTAGCTTCAATGTTGTTATACTTTTTATTTGAGGGTGACCTTTCTGTCCCCTAGATCTGGTATTGATCAAATTGGGCAGAGTATCTTTGGAGCTTTCCTACAACTATATTTATAGCTAAGTTATATTAAAATTTGAAAGGGTGGTTAGCCAAGCGGGTAAAACTGCTTCCACCCCTAGTGTAGGTCTTGAGTTTGAAACCTGTACTGGATAGAAAACATTCTTGGTGTGGTATATTTGTCCTAAGGAAAACCCACCTCAAATAAATTTATGTTAAAATTTAACTTAAGAGAAGTTAAAAGATTTAGAGAAAGCTCTGTTCAAAAGGTGATCAGCTGTTCTCCTAGAATTTTCATCAATCATCTTAAGTTGAGCTCTGTTGAAGCCCATAAAACTGTAGGAGACCTTCTCTCCAATAGCTTTTTTCTTAAGGCTATAGATAAGCTTGGTAAGCAGGTAATCAACTGTGTTAAGTAACCCCTGGTACCCATTGACACAGTCAAATCTGAGACTGTAAATTCTTCCATCTCACCAGACCTTAGTTTTGAGAGTTTTTGGAAGCAACATGCAGCTTTTAAGTTGTTACCCGCTTTCAGAACATATGTGTTCTTAGTGAAACTCAGAAGAATAATTTTTAGGCCTCCAGGGGAGAAGCACTGGTGGCACATCCATCTGAAGGGTGGGATTCAAAGTTTTCTCTAATGGGTAACTTTGTGACTTATTTACTTTTTAATAAAGTCCTATAATTATAAATTTCATATCAGAAGGGGGCATAAAAGTATTTTATTATAATTATAAAAGCACTATTTATGAGTGTTAGGGGATTCAGGAAGTTAGTGTGGATTATCAGGATCATTGTGATAACCCTTAGTGGACACATGGTCTGCAGATCCAAGTGGATAATCCCAATGTGAAGAGGGATAGAAAATAGTTTAGATCTTTAAAGGGGAATTGTACTATCACCTTACGATTAGATTAAACTAGGAGATAATACAAAATTGTAGGTATTATTGAGTTCAGGTTTATCCAAGTGAATTATCAAACTAAATGCTTTGGTTTCTTATTTATTACTTGAACTGAAACAATTCTTATTTTATCATCACTAGATCATTTTGTAATATCAGCATATTTTAGCTTTGGAAGGGAGCATAGTAGTTGTCTCCTTAGGTCGAGGCTTTCACCTTTACTAGGGAGAATCCTGACGGTGCATCAACTACTTGAATAAAATCAAGATGTTTTCTCCACGTCAGATGTTAAATATGGCCACTTGAAAACTGACACATAGTATTGATGTAGGAGACTCAACCCCAATATGTTCAAAGCATATAGGAAGTCAATGGTAGATGAGCTTTATAAGAAGACAGAGTTAAAACAACTATTGGATAATTGACTTACTTGAGCCCTCCCAGAGTCCATGGTCGTCCCCATTATTACTTATAAAAAATGGTGCTCATTGAATAGTGATAAATTAAAGGAAGCTAAACATCACACAAAAAAGGACAGCTATCCCTTTCCAAGAATTAATGATGATCTGGCCTGACTCTCCAGCTTAAATTTTCTTTTCCACAATGGATCTCATCAGTGGCTTACAGCAAATACATCTATCGCCAGAGGACCAAAAAAAGGTGCGTTGGTATGCACAAAAGGACAAATAAATTTATTTGGCTCCCTTTTAGGGATTATGCAATTTTCCTGCACCATTTCAACTGGTGATAAAGCATATGATGCAGGATCTTAAGCTGAGCTGCGTGATTATCTACCTAATGACATAACAGTGTTTTTAAAAACTTTTACTGATTATGGACCACCTTTAGTCAGCGTTCCAACAATTGAGAGAGAATCATATCAAATTAAATCCTTATGAGTGTACCTTCTCCCAACAGGAATATAAATTTTTAGGGCATGGCATATTGTGGGAAGGGATTCAGCCCATGAACAATAAGGTTGAAGTGATCTCCAAGATGCCTGAAATGAAGAACCACCAAGGTATACAGTTGCTTTAAAGAATGATGGAATATTACCATCTTTATCCCTAATTTCGCTCAACTCACTGAACCTCTTGTCCGATGCTTGCCAAAAACACACCTTTTGTATGAGGAGTAGAGTAAAGAACTGCATTTGAGATTATGAAGGATTTGTGAGAAAGGAGATCAATTTTATGAAATCTGGACTATGGGAAGCCATTCATTTCTTAGCTCTAGGTGGTTCCAAACTGAATGGGGATTCACCAATCTTTGTTAATCATATCTGAGCTCATAAGAGCTTGAAGAAAAGGCAGATATAAGCAAAATTGTTGATAAAGGGTGGGAAAGGGTTTGTTGGAGTCAGATGTCTTCTTGAATTTACCTATTGATCCATGGTGATGTGTATGTACTCTCAAGGCCATCTCACATTAAGCCTGAAAGTAGGTGATCATGTGCGCAGCGTCCACTTGTTGAAGTCAAAAGTGATGCAAAGGAACAAACTATGAATAACACATTTGTTATGCTGAACGCTAGGACTCTTAGAGATAAGAGCAGTTGGAGAGAAAGTGGTCAAACCTTATGTCTTGAACTTAATGCCCAAACCAGAAATTAAAACTTAATGAGCTTGAAACTCAATTGAGCACAAATTGATAAAGTTCAGCATTTTATTCCTCTTTCTGAATAGTACATAATTTGGATCCTTTTTAAACTGCACAGGTTACTTGTATGCGCGTTGTTAGTTTTGCTGATAGTGATAGATTATAATGGGCAATAGTAGTATGAAGACTATTACTATAGTTGAGATGATAGCCAAGATAGTAATTAGGTCCAACGCCAACCTGGTGCTTGTCCTAATATTGACTTCGTCTGGAGTTGTAAGGACATCTTCCTTATTTTGTTTGGTAGAACTTAACCTAGGATAAGGTTCAGAGGTTCTTCTTCCTTCTCATATCGCAGAGTCTGCGGAGATCACCAATAAAATAGACAAAGGATTTTCTTGTCCTTCCAAATCTAACCACATGATAAAACAGTCTAAATTTATATAATTATATTGACAATTATATATTTTAAGCAGATCTTAACCTTGATCTACTTTGTTATAAAAGATCAAGGAAAACAGGGATTCAGCTCTCAAT
Source organism: Massospora cicadina (assembly GCA_022478985.1). Classification (NCBI taxonomy): domain Eukaryota; kingdom Fungi; phylum Entomophthoromycota; class Entomophthoromycetes; order Entomophthorales; family Entomophthoraceae; genus Massospora; species Massospora cicadina. Next base: position 192,848 of record JAKSZP010000043.1, on the reverse strand, counting down.
TATTCAGTTGGCACCCCAATTGGGAATGGTTGCCATTATTAATCAATTAACCCTCCAGAGTCACACAAAATGATGATCTCAAATTAATTGGGTTCTCTCCCCCAAACGATCATGACCTCTTTTGAGTTGAAACAAAGAACATGTACCAACATCTTCAACACAAACTCCCATAAAACTTACCCTTATCTGGTAACAACCTGCTTAGGTAATGGGACTCTTATCCAATAACAGAAGATTGAAATCTAGAAAAGAATAACTCAAAAGTTGCTGTATCACAGGTGGCATTAATCGCCAGCAAATCATATACCCCTTAATCATTTGGCAACTAAACCCTATTGACTCCTACAAGTCAATCAAGTTATCAATAAATATAAAATTGGCTCCTTAATCGCTTGATATTGCCATGATCTTCCATGACAAAACACTCATTAATCTGGTGGATCATAATCTGGCAGATCAATAAATGTTCGCTGATAATATTTCTCTAAACGATAGCTATATAAAAATCAACAACTCCAACATATACTAGTGGGAGAAACACTTTAGTGGACCAGCATATCAGATATAATTGATGAAGATGGGTAATGTGGGTAAAAATCCCAACACATCCCCCCACTTGACCAGATTATCCAGCGATGAAGATTTTCTGGGGACATACGCTGCATAAATTCTGACTGAGTCTGCCAGCATGGTTTAAATTCCAAGCGCTCTTGGTCCATCTCCATTCTTTGCTTAATGTTTATTGGTTCAGTCCTTTTTCTTTTACCATTTCTGTTCTGTGTCCTACCTCCTGCCACCTCCACAGAGCATGGGCTCTATGGTCTCATGCCATGCCAGCCTAGTTTGGGTGTTATTGCCAATAAAAAGGTCTGGAAGGACTGTTTTCCCCCAGATCAGGGTTATATAACACCTTTATTTAACTGAGGCAAGCTGACCATGGGATAGGCATTACCAAAAGAAAGAAAGAAATGACATGAAACCTGAACAGGGTCAACTCTGTCAAAGAAAGTTTTTCCACCTCCAGATTGGACTCAAATTTTTCTGGTTACGTCATGGGTAAGGTTTTCGTGTTATTAGACCTACTAATCGCCAATAGCTTCCTTTGGCTGGCACCCCAATTGATGTGCAAAGGGTGGGAATCAAACCCGCAACCTTCAGGTTGGTAGCCGTACGCCCTTACTGACTCGCCTTCCACCACCTATCACAGCTAGCATTCTGTTAACTCTTTATTACTATTTCGTTCATTTATGGTCTATATGAAACTGATGCTAACTCTCTGATCCTCATCAATTAATTAAGCCTTGGGATTACATAAGAGATAAAGTTGGTTCCATTGTCACTCAAGATCACTTGAGGGCATCCATTCCTGTAAACTACTTGATCCAAAATAAACTTCGCTTTTCTCACAGAATCCACCTTTCTCAGGGCTTTAGTTCCACACCAATCTATTTAGATGATCTATTGCCACTATGATATATTTCACGCTTCCTGTTCTGATACTCAGGGGTCCCATAACGTCTATTGACGCGGTATGCCATGTGAATCCAGGGCGTACTAGCCTGTATCCTGTTATATCCTTATGTGTTGTAGAGTTGGCATTCCACACAACAGGCCAGGTAGTCAGCAACATCATAATTGATCAATTCTCAGTAGTAGTACTGGCGAATATGGTCCATGTTTTTCCTTAGGCCACCATGGCTGATAACTTTGTGTGCAGCTCAGATTATTACCACTTATTCTGATGGCTTAGGAATAAAAATAGTTTTCTGTAAATTATTTTGAATAGTTGTCCATCTCTCATCTCAGTGTTATTCATTGCTTTCTTTAGAGCACCTTGAATTTCTTGGAGTTTGTCCCCAACATTGCCTTTGATCCTTTGGAATAGTTCATCCACTTTATGATAGAAAATATGGACTGCTGACAAGCTTGATAATCAGTCAGCGTTTTGATATGCTTCTCTGGCCTGGCATAGTATCTCGAAATTGTAGGCTTGTAATTATAAAGTTCATCAGGCCAGTCACCTCTCTGGTTCCTTCAAGTTATAAAGCCAGCATAAGGACGAGTGGTCCATCACTACTTTAAAGTGTGTTCAATTTATGTACACTCAGTATTGATTGAACGCATAAATTATCATGAGGCATTAGTGCTCCATCATGGTATAATAATTATCCACAGGCATTAGTTTTTGACTCACATAGGCCACCGGATGTTCTTCCACATCTTCATCAGCTTGGCTCAAAGCAACTTAAATTGACAACAACGATGTATCAGTTTAGATGATGAATTTCCAATTAATATTTGGATACTTTAAGACAGGACTGGTCATTAAATATTAGCGTAATTCATCTAATGGCTCTAGGGCTTCTTCATTCCACATGAATCCTTTTTTTCAGATTCTTTAATAAGTGTAATAAAGGCTCTGCAATTATTGGAAATCTTTTATGAATTGGCGATAGTAGCTGACCATCCCAAGAAATACTTGAATATCTTGAACGCTCTTTGGGATTGACATCCATTCAATTTTCAAAATCTTCTACTGCTGGGTTTGCAGACCTCAAGAGTTTTATAACCAATCCAAGAGCTCAAGCGCCTTTTTTGGAATTAATGACATTTATTTGGCTTGATTTTTCAAGTTCGCTGTCACCAGGCATTGAACACTTCTTCTAAGTGCTCCAAATGGTCCGTGAAGGTCCTGCTGAATACATTTATATCATCCATATATACTAAAACACAGGATGGCTTCAGATCACTAAAGCTAGAGTACATTGATCTCAGGGAGGTGTATGGTATGTTGCACAATCCCTGGTGAATTTTAAGTCAGCTGGTAAAGTCCCTGTGCGGTAATGAACACTCATTTTTCTTAGTCCTCTTTTGGCAAATCAATTTGCCAATACCCTGAATTTAAGTCCATCGCCAAAGAGTATTTGGCGTTCCCTAGGCGATCAAGCACGTCATCAATTCTTGGCAATGGATACAAATTTTTGTTAGTGATTTTGTTAAGTTGGCAACAAAGAAATCACTACTAGATTTGATCCATCCTTCTTTTTTAATTTAAGGATCAGATTCACCCATGACTCAATAATGGAATGAGGAGCACATGCTCAACTAACTTGCTGATTTCTTTGATGACTACATATTCAGAAGCTCTAGACCTTTGGACAGGTCTCATGCTTATCAGAGAATATTCCCCTGTGTCAAACTTGTGGATCATGTTCTTTGCGCATCCCAAGTTGTGGTCATCTTGGGCGAATATCTTCCAATATTTCTCAAATAGTCAGAGAACATCTTCTTGCTGCTGTTCAGATAAATCATCCAGCTGATCTCAATCTATTAAGGCATTGATACCTCTGGCAGCTTCTTCTGGCAATACCATTTCAGTTATCATTCTGAGTTCATAGATTTTTTTAATTTCTGCTGTTGTGACTAAAAGTAGAAATGTAATGGTTTGATTTTTCTCTATCTTTGCCAGAATCTTTCTGATATTAGCAAGTAGCAAACTTATTTCTCCATGTCCTGGCATAGTTATCCTCAGCGCTACCCATGATCCAATTCTTGATTTCTCTTCATGGGCCAAAGAATTCTCCATATAGTTGCTCTGTGATTTTTAGCGTTAGCCCTATGGTAATGATTATTTGCTTTTTAGGCAGTATAGTGTTCGTCATTTTTGTTTTCAAGGGTATCCCACAATTTTTTTAGGATATCCTTCAGTATAATCTATGTTTTCACCTAACTAATTTATACTGGATGGGAACAATTTCATCTTTGTAAATCAAGTTTACAAAATTGTTCTTCTTAGTCAGTGGCAGGTCTCCTTCATGCTGATATACCAAGGGCAGGGTCTTCCACAAAATGGTCAGGGTATTCTCTTAAAAATTACATCATACTCCATATTTTCTCATGAACTCCATATCAATAAGGATATTGTAATTCTGGTTTGCCAACACGATGGTGGAGCTGATACCACAAGTGAACTGAACCAGAGTATCAGCACACTAACGGCTCCACAATATATTGCCATATCTTTTCTGGCTATTCTGTATTCCTTTCGGTGCTCTAGGTTTAATGAAATCTTCATTTGTTTTACCAAAATGGTCAAAAGGATATTTATGGGTGCTCCACTGTCAATTTTGCCCTCACTCTCACTCGGCTAACTATGATATCTGCATAGGTACACTCAGAATATTGTAATAAGGTGTTTACTGAGTAAATGGCGGCATTATTTTGCTGAATCAATAGCTTGAATTAGTTGTGCTAAGTGATCAGGTAAAGATTTCTTAATTGCACTAATTGGAATGGATATATTTGCCTCATCTAATCTCGTCTTTAGTAACTCCTCCTGGTTTTTGGCAGATTAAATCTTGCCTGCTAGCTGATGAGCATATGGTTGATTCACTTCCTTCATGATTTTGGGGTCGATACCCTTCACTTTGGCTCAAGTGTTAGTGTTAATATCCATATTAACAGCCTGATATAATAAATTAGTAGCTTCATTTACAAAGAGATTGGAAATTTCCATATTGACATTAAAAATTTAGGGAGGGACAGGTTTACCACAGTGCCAGATTTTTCCATCTCTATACTGCAGGACCTTTTCCTGACTCCTGAATGCTTTCCTTCTCCTTCACTTGGATTAAGGCAACTTACTTATTGAGTTTCTTACTCCAACATTTGGCAGCTACGTGCTCATATTTACCACACTAGTGGCACGGATTTGCATCTTGTCCGCTTGTTTTTGTGCTTTGGGCTTGTTCCCTTACATGACTCAATTGGGTTACTCCTTATTTATCTCAGAGAATTTACAGTTTTATGAGCTCAAGTTTGGATCACTTGGATTCTCTGTTTATGGATTTAAAAATGGAACCCACATTTTCAAATGATCCACCATTTGAGATGTGGACATTTGCATTACTAACGCTGAAGTCATTGTTTGGTACAAATCATGATAGGGCCATAACGCCGCTTGCATCACTATTCAGGTGTCAAAATTTGTTAGCACTTTTGCACCAGCCAGGATCTGTGACTCCTGGTAGGATTGGCCCACAAAAGCTACTAGGGTCTCATCTTTTTTGTAACTGAATTTCTATGAATTCCTGCTTGCAGTTAGACATCCGCGTAGGGCTTCCAAATTCTAGCATGATGGCTTCCCTAGCCTCCTGATAAAACTAGTTATCCCAGTTTATATGGAGTAACATTATATTCTGACAATTGGTGTTCAGGAAGTTCATGACAGTCACTGCATTTTGTCAGTCACTGAAACCAAACATCATCATCTCTAATAATTGGAAGAATGCAGAGCATTATCCTGATGGAACGCGAGTATTTTTGGTGTGCTTTGAAATTTATCCAGGGCTCCACTAACAGGTGAATCCTGCCTGATGACTCTACTGACTATGAAAGGAACTTTGGGGTTATCTATAAAAATTGCTCCAAATGACCCATGCATATTTCTAGGTGAATTATTCTTCCCAAAGGACTTTCAGGAATTTCTTTTTCAACCTCTTCCTCATCTATTTGTGCATAATTGCATTTTTAATTAGCCCAGTTCTTTACACTTCAATTTTCATGCTATCTCTTCCATAAGCTGGCATATTGTAAGTCTTGGGGAGTGTCCTTTGGCTCTCAATTGAGCTATCTTTCCATTCCTGAATAAGAAAACACCGAAGAGGATGGCGGTACCCCTCATCACCCAGGGCAATCTCGCCCATGTAGTTGATGAGCGATGGGTGATAGCCCATCCAATTCAGATCCCACCCCCAATTCCCTCACTCACCTTGGCAGAACTGTTGTGAGGAATTAGTGAAATCTGTGCAGAGATTATTGAACTGAAATTGGTCGGATCTAATTTGGGAGGCAATCAGGCTGATGGTCAAAATTTGAATGGCTGTAAAAGTATGAAGAATGAGATATCAGCTGGATCACTTAACTGTTCCAATTCAATCCCTAAATCAGTAGAAAAATATTGGGCAACATTGACGAGAGTTCGAAGCCCTCTGATAGTAATTTGGGTGTCACATCCAATGAGCTACTATCAGCTGAACAAAAAGGTTAAATGATTGAGCGCAGGCGGGTTGGCCATCCCAAACCCGTTCCCAACCAAATGGTCCCATCCCTATATGGGATGGCCTTGGGGGATTCCCATCACTTGTCAGGCCAAACGCCATCGTGCTAACTGTCAAAAACGTAATCAACCCCTAGTTCAGACATTTGAGGTTGAACCAACAGAGTCTCAGCCCACTGCCAAATTTTGCGATGTCAGTTCCCAAAGAATAAACCCCCCACTACCATCCAATTCACCGGTTAGGCCAAATTTGTGGATCCTGCCCACATCATTGTCACTACCCAACTGACCACTATTTAATCAGTTGCATGGCACTGAGAAAATTGTTGGTCAATTTTCTTACTTTATTTCCTAAATAAAAATTTTATTAAAACCCCAAATTTTTATCTCCTTCCTTTTGACCACATTCCATATGGCGTCTCCCTGGTGGTCCACTGCTCCGCACTCTGGGTGGGCCTTACCAATTCTCTTGGTTACCATGATTCCCTCTATCATCAATTGGGATCAACAAGTCCGAAATTTTTGGCTCTACAACCCAGTTCTCATGAACTTCCAGCAGCAATATACAGGAATTCTATGACCCTATGTTCGCCAACTACAAAAGAAAATTCGCCTCTCTTCTACCCCCAACGAAATGGTTCTAACAACCAAGAATCTCGTAGAAACTATCCCAGTAGTTTCCACCCCTGTTACCAGAACCCCTGGGTCTGAAGTCTATTCAGTGTGGTTTGCCGTTGGGATACTCCTAACCCTGACATTCCACCACCATTTCGTGGTATCCTATTTCCCAGCTCCATATCAAGTTGTATGGTCGGCAATGCCTCTGGCATTCTGGCTTGCTTTCTGGATGCTCACACATCCCGACTGGCAGGCTGGTCTAAACTTCTTCTGCCATTTCCATGACATAATTGACCAACCATTTCTTCCAGCCATTTCCGCCTTGGTTTTTGAATTGGGCGCTGCAGTGGTTACCCTCTACCAGATGAACGTGCAATCAGTTTTGTGTTGTTTGTTGTTTGTTTGGTCACTTTCTGACTTTGGGAGAAGCATCCACTCTATTTTGGGAAACTTTATTCAAGCCACCCAAGGAGTGCAGACTGCCTCTCCTCGTGCTTCCTCTGACCTGGGAAAAGAATCAAGTATCCCTTCCCAATAAATATCCAATCAGGTTCTTGATGCTCTCGCTGAAGTACAAATGAGGATGTCAGTTGCACTCAGTAATGCTTCAGCGATATCTCATGCCCAACAAAGTCTCGCATTGTTGGATGCCATAGATGGAGATGCCCGCCGTTGGGTGAGAAGTCTTTACATTCTTCCTCACAAAAAGAAGATCCCATTCCCCTGCTGGCTGCTATATCAGCTGCCCTAAAACCCCATGTGTCCCAATCAAATCACTTACTCAGACTACTCCTAGACATGGCTGAAGCCCCTAGTTTGGCTTCTCTAATTTCCACCTTTTGTGAGCTGGCTTCCGCGTTGGACCTATCTACTGACATGCTTCAGGCAATCTTTATTGCGAGTTTGAATTCAGTTTCCGCTCACCACGTGGCCTGGTCTACCATTCAGGAATCAGTGGATCAGATATATGCCACTGCAACTACTATCAAAGCATTACCTCGCCTCGTTTCCCCATATCAGAAGGGAAACTTTGTGATAGGATTTCCTAATAAAGATGTAGACGATGCTCCTGACGCTAGAGTAGCTGTTGAAGTGGATCCCAACCCCTCCATAACCCCCGAGTCCAAATTGCCACTTCTGGAGTCAACTATGAACAACTCTGTGTAAGCCCAGATGGAAGAAATGATTTCTCCCGCACTTGTACTTTAAATTTTCACCCCAGCCAAAAACCCTGACCCTGGGTTCGACATACCTGCTATCTCTTCAGTCATTCTCAAGTCAGCTGAATCTCCAAGTAAGCAGAATTCCGCTTATTTCCTTGTCCCTATGAGAATCAGTGTCAGTCCTCATCATGTATCCTTCGAAGCTCTAGTGGATACTGGAGCGGCGGGGAACTTCATGAGCATCAAGTTGGCACAACAATTAAAATTGGAAATGGATGTAGGAGCCTCAGTAATGGTGGCCTCATCTGCTTACCAGTCTTTGTATGTCATTCACCAGCCGTTACACCTCCTAATTCACCAATATAACTTCTGCGATCGGTTTTTGGCCATGCCAAACCTGGTATTCCTGGTGGTTATGGGTGTGGGATGGTGGCGTCAACAACATGTGAAGATACACTTAGATTCAAATACATTGTCATTCACCAATGATGATTCAGAGGGAGAGTTCTCTTTGATCAACACCCTCAAAAAAATACAAGGAACCAGCTCTATCACTACCTTAGTTACCTCCATGGGCATCCCGGCCAATTTCCATGAAAGCCTAATGAAATACCTATAAATTTTTGATATGGAAAAAGTGGACTGTCTACCAAAACATTCTTGGTACAATTGTGGATTTTGAACAACCGTGGAATTGGTGAAAATCAACTGCCCGCTGTATCCTCATACAGTGGAGGAAGAGGCCGCACTTAATACCTGGTTAGACGATATGTTAAAGAAAGGCTGGTTGTTCAAAGAGACCTCTCCTGTCGCCTCCCCTATTGTATTTGCAAGAAAATCGGATGGATCACTCCATCCTTGCATAGATTATGGTCACCTGAATAAAATATCAGTTATAGATCCCTACCCATTGCCCTTAGAATAGACAATCAGTCAGTCGATTGCCAAATCCCATGTTTTTTTGAAATTGAATCTGGTGAACACTTTCAATCAGATTTTAGTGATGGAAAGATAAGAATTTGTGACCGCAATCCAAACAAGGCGAGGCATTTTTCAATTTTGCGTAATGCCCTTTGAGCTGAAAAATGCTCCCACTACATTTCAACAAATGATTGACAATGCGTTAGGGGATCTCCAGTTCTCCTGCATTATTGCTTATATTGATGATATCCTAGTCTATTCCCCAACTCCTGAGCAACACGCTATTGACTTAGAAGCAGTGGTGGTTGCTCTGCATAAAGCAGGCCTGTTCCTCAAAGCTTTCAAATGCGAGTTTTACAAGGAAGAGGTTACATTTCTTGGAAACTTGGTACTTAAAGAAGGGGTCGCCATCCCCCCCAACAAATTAGATGCAATCCAAGAATGGCCAACCCCAACTACACAGAAGCAGCTTCAAAGTGTCTTGGGTATTATCATTTTCTTGAAAAAAATTTTCCCGCACTTTCCCAGTTGGCCGCCCCACTCCATCCCCTCACAGGGAAAAACGTACCGTTTTGTTGGACCCCCAAATGCCAGCAGGCGTTCAAATCAAATAAGGAGGTATTCATGTCTCCTCCCATTTTGAAACATGCTGACCCCACCAAACCGTATATTGTCACATGTGATGCTTTGTTGGTAGCTGTGGGCGCGGTGCTGCTTCAGGACCACGATGGTCTCAAACATTCAATTGATTTTTTCTCCCAAAAATTCACTGCTATGAAGCAGTCCTGGGCTATTTATGACAAGGAACTGGCTGCTGTTGCATGAGCATTAACTCACTGGCAATACCTGCTGCAGGGTGCTCGTCATGAGTTAATGGTTTGCACTGATCACCAAGCTCTCTTGTATTTTCGCAAACCCCAAAAATTGGCACACTGGCAAGCCTGAACCTATCAGGACCTGTGCAGTTTTAACTTCAAATATGAATTTGTCAAAGGTGCGCTAAATGTCCTCCCCAATTCCTAAGCTGTAGTCCCGCTCACTGCCCCTCAGAAACTGAGGTAGAGGATCTCGTTACTGTGATTCCTGCTGCTCAAATTCTGTCAATCGCTCCCTCTGTTGTTTACTCCACTGCGTTGTCACCCAACAACCTGTTATTGGCCCAGGTGTTAGCCGGTCAAACAGCCTGCCCTGAGGGCGTGTAGTTGATTGAACACTTAACTCACTCGAGTCCCAAACACTCCCTATATTCTTTAGAAGAAGGTCTCATTTACTTTCATTCTCATGTTTGGGTTCCCCCCTCCTTCCGCCTGACTTATTCTGCACACACCATGATCCCCCCGCAGTTGGACACCCCAGTAACAAGAAATGCATCAACTTGATCAAGCGAACCTTTAATTGGGCTGGACTGACCAAAGAGGTTCCGGCTTGGATTGCCAATTGTGTTATGTGTGCTAGGGCCAAGTTGGACTGTTCCAGAAAAAATGGTCTTATGCACCCTTTACAACAGGCGGAAGATCCATGGACCTCGATGTCTGTAGATTTCATTGTCAACCTCCCCTGTTCTAATAGTTTCACAGCGGTAATGGTAGTGGTAGACCACTTTACCAAATTTTCCCTGTTTATTCCTTGTATTTCTGCGATTATGTCAGAAGAAATGGCGCATGTATTCATTTGACATGTGGTTTTAATGTTCAGTCTTCCCCAGGAATTATTAGTGATAGGGGTACTCAGTTTACCACCCAGTTTTGGATTGAACTCTTGTCAATCCTTAAGATAACCCATGTCAATCCATGGCATATCACCCCCAGTATGACAGCCAGACTGAGTAGGTTAACCAAGTTTTTGAACAGTACCTGCATTGTTATGCTGTAGCAGTGCAGGATACCTGGGCCGATGACCTGCCTCTTGCCCAATTTGCATACAATAATGGGACTCACGCTTCCACAGGTTTTTTACCATATGAAGCAACGTTGGGTTACAATCCATCATTCTCAGTCAGATCATGTTTACGACCAGAAGTGCAATCTGCCGTGGATCATTCTGCCCATATTTGATCAACCCAAGCTTTAGTGAGGGAACACCTCACTAAAGCCATCGATGACTATAAATGATTTGCAGATCACAAGTATCTCCCAGGTCATGACTTTACGGTAGGTTCTTACATTATGCTCGATACTCGCCATTTGTGAATCCAAACCCCTTTCCACAAATTCACCAACAAGCGTTTAGGCCTTCACTTAGTGGAGCAGGTACTGGGTAATGGAGCATTCCAGTTGAAGCTTCCCACGCATTGGAAGCAACACCCAGTTTTCCATGTATCCCAGCTGTCGCCCTTTAAGGGTGTAATTCCCATGGACCTAGAACCAATCATCATCAATAACGAGTAGGAAGCCAAAGTGGAGGCCATCCTGGCATCTCAGAAGTTGCGACGATCAGTCCTATATCTTGTGACCTGGAAAGTATATCCATCTTATGAAACAGTTGGGTCAAGGCGCATGATTGCGCAAATTGTATGGACCTGGTTGACATTTTCCACACATCCCACCCCAAGGCTCCCCGCTCACTTCAGAAGGCTGTGACAATTATGGCTATCAAGTTACCCAAAGTGCATAAGAATGTGGCTCTGGTGCAGTTTCCCAGTGGAGGGGCCATTCCTTTGGGAAAAGGGAAGGGTAATATAAGTCTGGGGGAGTGTCCTTTGGCTCTCAATCGAGCTATCTTTCTGATCCCAAAATAAAAAAAAACCAAAGAGGATGGCGGTATTCCTCATCACCCAGGGCGATCTCACCCACATAGTTGACGAGTGATGGGTGATAGCCCATCCGCTTTGGATCCCACCCCTGATTCCCTCACTCACCTCAGCAGAACTGTTGCAGAGAATTAGTGAAATCTGTGCCAAGATTATTGAACTGAAATTTTTCAGATCTAATTCAGGCAGCAATTGGGCTGATAGTCAAAATTTGAATGGCTGTAAAAGTATGAAGAATGAGATATCAGCCGGATCACCTGACAGTTCCAATTCAATCCCTAAAACAGTAGAACAAATATTGGGTGACATTGATGAGAGTTTGAAGGCATCTGATAGTAATTTGGGTGTCATGTCCAATGATTTACTATTGACCAAACAAATGGTTAAATGACTGAGCGCGGGTGGGTTGGCCGTCCTGAACCCGTTCCCAACCAAATGGTCCCATCCCTATATGAGATGGCCTTGGGGGATTCCCATCGCTCATTGGGCCAAATGCTGTCATGCTAAGCATTGGAAATGTAATTGCCCCCTGGTTCAGACGTTTGAGGTCAAACTGACAGAGTCTCAGCCTGCCGCCAAATTTTGTGATGTTAGTTCCCAAAGAATAAACCCCCCCACTACCATCCAATTCACCGGTTAGGCCAAATTTGTGGATCCTGCCCATGTCATTGTCACTACCCAACTGACCACTATTTAATCAGTTGCATGGCACTGAGAAAATTGTTGGTCAATTTTCTTACTTTATTTCCTAAATAAAAATTTTATTAAAGCCCCAAACCTTTATCTCCTTCCTTTTGACCACATTCCATATGGCATTTCCCTGGTGGTCCACTGCTCCACACTCTGGGTGGGCCTTATCAATTCTCTTGGTTACCATGATTCCCTCTATCACCAATTGGGATCAACAAGTCCGAAATTTTTGGCTCTACAACCCAGTTCTCATGAACTTCCAGCAGCAATATACAGGAATTCTATGACCCTAGGTTCGCCAACTACAAAAGAAAATTCGCCTCTCTTCTACCCCCAACGAAATGGTTCTAACAACCAAGAATCTCGTAGAAACTATCCCAGTAGTTTCCACCCCTGTTACCAGAACCCCTGGGTCTGAAGTCTATTCAGTGTGGTTTGCCGTTGGGATACTCCTAACCTTGACATTCCACCACCATTTCGTGGTATCCTATTTCCCAGCTCCATATCAAGTTGTATGGTCGGCAATGCCTCTGGCATTCTGGCTTGCTTTCTGGATGCTCACGCATCCCGACTGGCAGGCCAGTATAAACTTTTATTTAACTAAGGCAAGCCGACCAGGGGACAGACATTACCAAAAGAAAGAAACAACATGAAACCTGAACAGGGTCAACTCCGTCAAAGAAAGTTTTTCCACCTCTGAATCAGGACTCAAATTTCTCAGGTTATGTCATGGGTAAGGTTTTTGTGTTATTAGACCTACTAACTGCTAATAGCTTCCTTTGGCTGGCACCCCAATCGATGTGCAAAGGGCGGTAATTAAACCCACAACCTTCAGGTTGGTAGCTGTATGCCCTTACCAACTCGCCTTCCACCCCCAGCCAGTCTAAACTTCTTCTGTCATTTCCATGACACATATGCAATCTCAGTCTGCCTCTCACTTGGTCTTATGAAACAATAACTTTTGATTATTTAACCCTCCTTGCACTATAAAATAATTGACTCTTCCATAGAGGTTGTTGATTGATCCCAATTGTTTGACCTCTTCCTCGTCCTTTGTAACATAACTTCTAATACAATGAAGTCGTCCTGTAAATCTGAGTTGAGCGTGTTCTTGTTTAAGCTTTCAGCTCCATGTACTGCTTGTTTAATTTGTTCTTATTTGACATGTTTGATTCAATCTTCTTATTAATTTTGGCTATACTCAACTACCCCCTGTAGTGAGCACCAATTAATGAAGCACAATGAGCTTAGAATTTGATTTAAACCAATTAATAAAGTTTTTAATTTAACTTCTTTCTGAATAATACTTGCATTGGCTCCCTTGTTCAATTGCACATGTTCCTTGTATGTGCATTGTTTGAATTGTTAATAGTAATAAATTATAATTAGCAATAGTAGTATGAAGACTATTACCCTAATTGAGCTAATAGCCAAGATAGAAATTAGGTCCAACGCCAACCTGATGCTTTTCCTAATATTGACTTCTTTAGGAACCCAGCTGAATTCTACTCATTGGTGCTTTACGCTGCTGGATTCCACAAAGGTTTTAGATAATATTAAACATAAAGCACCAATAAAATAGCTGGCTTTTATGATTTTATTATTAGTGAAATAAAAGAAAAAAAATGACCCTTACTGACATACAAACGTTCAGTATCAAACTGTATTGAAGGTCAAGGGGAATTTAATAATAGTTTTGGAATAGCTTAGATTAGTCCAAGTTAAAAAAATATGGGAAAGCAGCCTATCAAAGCTCAGAATACTCTCTTCATTTTGGCTGAACAATGGATGGGAATTTTTCTTGGCAAAAACATACCTATGGGGTAATGATTTGTTGAATTTCAGCCAATCCCCATTCAATAAATTTATTGCACCTTGGAGGGCCCTGTCAAGCCTATAAAAGGGGGTGGCCCCCATGTAGGTGCTTGAAGGGACCTGGTTTTGACTGGGGGAGTAACGTCCAATGGATGCCCCAGGGTCCGCTGCATGGTTGGAGTAATCCAACTGCTCAATTTTATGTTTATTGCCCATGTAGCATTCGAAATCATGTTACCCCAGTTTTTGGGGTTCCACTAAGAATTAGCCAGTGTCTTTTGGCTGATATAATCATTAGTATCATTTAAATCCTTTGTATCAGTATCACAAACTTGCAAATGGCTGTCATTTCCCCTTTTAAGCTGATTCTGACCCAAAACATTCTTATTTTGCAGCTGGGAGGGCAAATGTCTGACAATTTCATCTGGAATTGTAGTGACTTCTTCCCTATTTCTTCTGGTAGAGCTTAACCAAGGATAAGGTTCAAAGGTTCTTCTTCCTTCTCATGATGCTGATTCTGCGGAAATCATCAATAATAAAGACAAAGGATCTTCTTGCCCTTTCAACTCTAACCACGTGGGCAAACAGTCTAAATTATAAAATTTTATTAATAATTTGTGTATTTAGGTATAATCTTGATCTGCTTAATTATAAAAATCAGGGATTTTATAGGAAATTTGGCGCAAAGCTCTTTTTTGTTGGCAGCCCAATTGGGAATGGCGGCCATTGCTGATGCTTTAACCCTCTAGGGTCACATGATTCGTTGATCTTCCTCATTGAATTAATAGTTTCTTTCCCTACTTAACTGCAACCTCTTTTGAATTAAAATAAGAATGTGTTTCAACATTTTTACTCAACTCCCATAAAATTTACCCTTATCTGGTAACAACCTGCTTAGGTATTGGGATTCTTACCCATAAACAGCAGATTGTGATCCAGAAAAGGTTAACTCGAAATTTGCTGTATCACAGGTGGCATTACTTGCCAGCAACTCATAAACCCCTTATTTGATTGGTGACTAAACCCAATAAACTACTATAATTCAATTAAGTTGTCAATAAGAAATTGACTTCCTAATTGCTTATTTATTGTTAGGGATCATCCCAACAAATCATTCATCAATACATCAGATTGTAATGCGGTGGTTTATTTTTATATTAGCTTATAATATTCATCTGAACAATAAGATATCATATAAAATCAATAACTCCAACCTCCACTAGCGGGATGAATCCCAATTGGACCAGAAGATTAACTATAATCAATGAAGATGGGTAATGTTGGAAAAAATCCCAACACCAGGGTTCTGTACAAAGGAGTCCACAGACTTTTCTCCATAAGGGTGTGGTGAGGAGGCAGATAAAGAAATGGTGGAGGTGGGTGTTGATCAGCTCAGCACATAATGGGCATCACTTGTGCTTAAAGGTGGGACCAATTTATCTCATGTCTTGTTTGAGCAGTAAAGCACTTGACACACCTACTTGACATTTTTTCCAAAAAATAGGGTGGTTATTGTCCTGCCAGAGTGCCTTGAGATTGCATCCCTATAGTGGAAGTAGGAGTTCAAGGAGCTGAGGATGCATTATGGTCTGTCTAAAGGGTGGAGGCAGAGGATAACAAACCTCCCTTTGTTACCTAGGGTGTGTTGGTGGGCTGATTCCAGAGCCAAGCATTTTTTAAGAGGAAGAGTAGTACACGCGTGCTCCTACCCACTTGAGGGCAAAGAGGGACTGGTTCCAATGAAAACTTCATGAGAGTTTGAGGCGGTAGCTTAGGTGCTTTGTTAGCCACACTCTGACAGCCATTGGCAAGGAACAATGGATTCCCAGGGAGGCTGATAAAGCCAGGTGTAAAGCTGGAGCCCATTGTGGAAATAGAGCCACATCCCAGCAGGTGATGAGCTTAAGTAGCCCGGTCAGTACTGAGGAGGCGTGGAACTAGTGTCTAAGAGACCCAGGACACCTATGCCGTGGGGTCAGAATATTGTGGTCAAAGTGGAGGACGGGTAGTTGGATCCCCATATCCATATTTGGAGTATAAAGTTCATCCTTGAGTAGAAATTTGTTTGTGAAGGGGTTGAAATGAGCGAGGAACAAAATATTTGATAGCAGAAAAAACGGTTGCCATCAGGGCTCATCCCTGAGGTGATACACCCGCAGTTATAGATAGCTATATGAAAGTTCATTGCATCCAGTAATAGGCCCTCATTGTCCTTGATCGTGACACCTTGGGGGTGGTGAGGACACCTAGGTGGCAAAAGGTGTCGCAGGTAGGCTCCAGGCTAAAAGGGGGAGGATGGGGTACCAACTTCTACTATAATGGTTCTAGAGGTGTCAACTCTTGCATTGGACGCCTTGGAAGAGCATTTGAGGTCCTTGATGGTTAGGTCTAGGTCCTTTTTACATTCAACCGCCACCTTGTCATCAGTGAAGGCTATGGTGCAGATGGAGGGGTTTTCAGTAATATGAATACCAGTGAGTTGTTTTTGGAGTAGGGCCAGGAGAGGATACAAAGCTATGTTAAACAGGAATAGATTCAATGGCCCCAAAATGGAGACCATGTTTAACCATAACTGGCACCATAAAGCCCATCAGCCAGTACTTTAGTGCGAATCTGGTCATAAAGTGATGATATCTACCTCCTAGCTTGTGGAGGGATGTAGAGGCAGATTAGAGAGGCGTTGAGATACATCCAATTCACTTGATTGTATGCTATTCCATATTGAGAAGTACCACGGAACTGTGAGTTTAGGATAAGTTAGCTGACAGAGTCATGAGAAGACTTTTGTAATTGTTCCATAGCGATCTCCCTAGGATAAAGCCATGCTGAACGGGGTTTAGGCGAAGTGCTTCCTACTTAATCATTCAATTTGTTAGGAGCTTCATAAATATTTTGTGGTCTATGTTCAATAGTGATATTGTTCACCAGTTTGAGTGGTCCTCTTATCTTTCTTTCTTATGGATAAGCATCATAATTGAGCCTCTAAAGTCATTTAGTACTTCCCATTCTACCAAGAGGGTAGATAAAAGGGGAGGAGGGCTTTCATAACTGTTATGGGATTTTATAGGTACATTTCAAAAGGGATACCATCCAGGCCTGGGCCTTCAAGCGCAGGGCATGTAGTAAAATTTCCATTACTACTCACTATATGATCAGTGCGATAAGTTCTTCATCTGCTGAGAGATTGACCGGCGGTTCTGAAGTCAATCTAATGAATCCATGAATGTCAATGGGTTTACCCAGGAATCCTGGAAGGGGGTTGAGTAGTAACAATTGATCTCGCTAATTATTTCCTCCTTGCTCATGATGACAGTGTTCCTCAACCTAAGCGTTGCAATCTCCTGAGCCTTCTAGAGGGCCTTTTATTTTTAGAATTAGAAGTGGGTGGGTGTTCTCACTGAGTGTATTAATGAGACTATGTGAAGTTTGCCAACCATTCTTTTTTGGTGAGATGCTGGCAGTACATCTCTTAGGCCAGTTCCCAAATTTCCAACAACTTGGGTGAAGGCTTCAGTTGGCAATTCTTTGAGGTGTCATATTATAGCTTCAGAACGTCTGACTTTAGAACAGGCTGCAGTCATTTGGGCTTTAGCAAAATTTTATGCTACCTTTAAATTCATTGATTTGGTCTCCTTCCATATGTCTTGTAAAGCTTGCAAATAAATGAAGCAAGATGTTCATACTTATAAAAGACAGAGTTTATTATGTAAAAACTAGTTTAAGAGCCGTGGAGCAAGTATTGGCCAAAAAAACATCATTGGTCTGAGGATAGTTGTAAGGATCACTATAAGAGATCCTGATCGCTTATAAAATTATCATCAATTATAAAAGAGGTAACTTGACTGACTATCAAGGGTCCAACTAGGGCCATACCAATCCGTGAAGCAGATCTATTCCTGAACTGCGTTGTCATAGATGAGGTCCTTAGTGGATCAGCGGATCATTCCTTGACATGTGGAATGAGTATATTTTGCCACTAAACTGGCGGAGGTGTAGGCAATCAACCTTCTGAGATGGAGAATAATGAGCTCCTTCTATAGATTAGTGATTAACAAGGAATTTTCCTCACCATCAGAGTGACATCATGCAAAAAATTTTCACCCTTATGCTTCAGAGGATTTGTCCAATAAAGTCAATGTTGGTGTTACATTCTTTATACTGTTACCAAGGTCCAAAGGTGGCTCAAAGCTGAAAATTCGCAAAAAAGGGTCAAAAAGGAAATGGAAGAATGGATAGAATAATAAATATTATATTAGATCAAAATGTGTTGATATTTTTAGGGCGTGTAGGGACACGGTGTCTCAAGGATCTTTGTGACCCCATCCACTCAGGATCTTTCATGGCCATCCAGTTTGACTGCCTGTTTGGCACCCTCAACGTATTTCGCCATCCCCATGACTGGATCAGTGGAAACTCCGCCTCATGTGACTCAGGAATTGGGGATGAGACTCCTGAAGTCGTCTCCTTTGATCCTCAACTGCAGGTGGATTACTGACTGAGTTTGGGGTTTGGTACCAGTAAGATAAGGCTTTTTTTATAGGCTCAAGAGTCAACTCACTGCGGCTCAATTTGGAAGCAAAGAATTAGATTTGTTTTTCATCTTTAGTCCTGACAATGCCCCCCCTCAAGATCCTGTAAGAGGGGGGTAAAGTCCAAAGGAACCGGCCATGCATCCTATTAACTACGGTCCCCTGGTTGACATCAGCATTGGAGTACTCTGACTTCACCTTATGAATGACCTTATAAGGTCCAGACCAAAAAACATCTAGCTTATTCTGTTGGCCTCCAGGTCGATGGTGATAGAAGAGAACAAGGTCACCTTAATTGGAAAATTGGTAAGGAGGATCAGCCGAAATTTAATTAGGATGTCTCACTTCCTGTAGTGGTGACAATACCTTGAATAACTAGGGCTTGAAGCGGGATATTTCATCAGCTAAGGCCCTCATAGTTAATTCAGAGTTCTCAGGTGTGGAGGTCTTGAGCAATGGCTGGACGCTACTTAGTAGCTGAGGTGCACGCCCATATAGGGCTTCAAATGGGGACACCTTGATGACTCAGTGGTAGCTTATCCTGTAGGCAAGCAAAGCGCTGGGTAGGTAGTGGTTCCAAAGAGCAGGATCTGAGGCGGCCATCTTTTATAAAATGGAGGTAAGAGCACCGTTAGCGCGTTCTACCACCCCATTAGTTAATGGATGGTAAGGGGAAGCAAAGCTCTGGATAGTGCTGAATAGCGAGGTAAGTTCTTGTACTACCTCAGAAGTGAAATTCAACCCATTATCCGAAAGTAAGGTTTTGGGGCACCCATGCTGGGTGAAAACAGATCAAACAAGGGAGAGAGCTGTGGCTTTGGCAGATGCAGCTGGGACCGAAATTGCTTCAACGCACTTGGTTAAGTGGTCCACGGCTAGGATAATATACTTATGGCCATGCAACCCAATGGGAAGAGGGCCCACCACATCAATGCTAATGACATTGAAGGGCACTGTTGTGGCGATGACTGAGTGTTGAAATTGAGGATTGACACAGTCTTGAGACTTCTAAGTCATACATGCCTCCAAGACCTCTTGGATAGTTTATACCATTTGGTCCCAGTAACATCGTTACTTTAGCCATTTGTGAGCCTTCTTAACTTCCCCGTGTCCCAAAGTATTATGCCCTCTAGAATAACATCAGTTTGGGAAGAGGGGCGGACATAAGGGAGCCACTTCTTATTGACCTTCTTGTAGAGCAGCCCATCCTTAATTTGAGTATCTTGAGTCATCCTTTGGAGTTCAGCTTGGACCTCAGGAGTTTCCAACTCCCATTACTCAGGTCAACCTATTAGATCGTACATCCAGTCCTCCTTGAGGGTCAAAGCTGATAGCAATGGAATCATGGAGAGGCTATTGTCATTTTGTGAATCACGCCTGCATGATGGACAATGGTGAAACCATAGCTCTGCAGTTGTAAAGCCCACCTGCCTAATCGGCCATCTGGGTCCTTTCTTTTCTGGAGCCACCAGAGCGGGGAATGGTTAATAAAAATGATAAAGTAAGTACCATAGAGATAAGGCTAAAAATGTTTGATGGCTAGCAAGACAGCTAGGCACTCCCTCTCAGTAATGATGTAGTTCCGTTCATCTTTACTCAGTGTCTTACTAAAATAGGCCACAGGATGGCCGACTTGATTTTTCATCATGTTGGGCTAGGATAGCCCCGATGGTAACATTACTTGCATCCATAAACAACAAGAAGTGTTGGTCAAAACATGGGTGGACTAGAATGGGTTTAGTACGTAGAGCAATTCTTAAGGCACTTAAAGCCTGTTCTTGTTCAGGCCGCCACTCAAACGGCACGTTCTTCTGCAGGAGGTAGAATAGTGGCTCAGCTAGGTTGGCAAACAGGAGGATAAACTGATGATAATAGCTCACCATGCCTAGGAATACCTGGATATCCCTTAAGCTTTGGGGGCGTGACATTTTCTCTATGGCATCGACTTTGTCTGGTATAGTCTGGATGCCATCCTTAGAAACTTTGTATCCCTAAAACTCCATTTCTGACTGGAAGAAAAAGCACATCAAAGATTTAAGCTTTATAGAGGCTATCCATAGCCAATTGAAAACTTCCCTGAGATACTCAATGTGTCCATTAAAGGTTTGTGAGAAAACAGTAATGTCATCTAAGTAGATGAGGATGCATGAAAGATTCAAGTCCCCAAGGATTCCATTCATGGCACGTTAGAAAGTGGCCTGGGCGTTACAAAGGCCCTGGGCATCCTTGTGGGCTTAAATAGTCCTTCATTTGCTATGAGAGCGCACTTGGCTTGATCTTCAGAGGCGATCTTAACTTGCCAATATCTGCTGGTAAGGTCTATGGCATAAAATAATGAGATCCGGCAAGCAGAGGGAGGATATCATCAATTTGGGGCAGAGGATAACTGTCCTTCTTGGTGATGGAGTTGAGCTGTTAGTAGTCCATCACCACCTGGTGGCTGCCGTCATTCTTCCAAACCAGTAGAAGAGGAGAGTCCCAAGGGCTATGAGATGGTACTAAGAGTCTGGCGTCAAGTAGTTGTTTTTGTTTCCATTGTCACCTAAGCCTCTTGAATATTGCTTTTTTGGTAAGGTTGAGGCTGGAAGGGGGAGCGTCCCCAGTTTCCACATGATGTAGGACTCTGTTCATTCTTCCAAAGTTGAAGGTTGAGGCTGAAAATAGGTCTGAATACTTCTCAAACAACTCTTGAACCTTATGATGTTGGTCATCCAAGAGGTCCTTTCTGATACTGGTGTTGACAGGCTGACCAATGGAGGCATCTCCAAGACAAAATCCTTTAAGTCTCCAAAACGTAGGAAATCAGCAATAGCCTCCACTGATAGAATGTGGACATTGGCGGCAGGACTGGTTGGACCTACTTTTTGGGTTAATATTATGGTTGGTCAACAACACTAATATAGATCTGGTATAAGCTGGATCTAGAATCCCCAGGCAGGTTAACACCTCTTTTGTGGACAGGTTGTCTAGGCCTCAGATTTCCAATAGGTATCCCAAGGGGATGTTGCATGGACCTAGGTGTCGGACAATTAAAAGTCTGATGTATAGAAAAGAGTGGTTTGGAGGTAAATGCTGAAAAAACCAGCCAAAAGACCCTAACTGCTTCTTAGTGGAACACCACAAATCAGGGTAACACTATTTCAAACATTAAATGGGCAATTAGAACGAAGTTGGGCAGTAAAATTGCCCCAACCATATGAGGGAGCCTGGGGAGCCCATCGGGGGTTTCCCCCCAACTACGTACAATTCCCTTCAAACACCTAAGTGGGGACCACCCCCTTTTATAGGCTTGGCGGAGGTCCCCAAGGTGCAATAAATTTAGCTAAGGGGGATTGGCTAAAATATATTAAAATTATTACCCAATGGGTATGTATTGCATAAAATTAATTCCCCATCCATCACTTAGCTAAAGTGAAGCAAGTTTTCCAAGCTTCAATAGGCTATTTTGCATATTTCCTTATTTGGACTTTAACAAGCCGTTATGACTTATCATTGAATTCCCTTCAACCCTCAATACAGTTTAAATACTGATCAGTTGGATATCAAGAGGGTTTGTTTCTTATTTCCCTGCAGCACTAATAAGACTATAAAAATACAACTTTCTAGTTTTAATTGTTCATTTATTTTTTTATCTTCAGTGGTATCAATCCCCATTTGTTGGAGTTAGGCCCCAATAGCACCAGCAAGCTTAAAATTTCCTAAAATCCAATATCGAGTGTTGGAAATGACTTGAGACTTTGGAGGTAGTGTAGTCTCCCTAGATAAGTAGATCAGCATGCCCTCTTTCCCATCAACAGCAGGAGGGGGCAATCAGACTTAGGAGCCCCTAATTTGATATTCAAGACGCTTTCTTCAGCCTTCACTCTCCAGTAAACAAGCTTGGGATTTGACATCTGTCTTATATCATTAGAGGTTTTGAAGATCAGAGGGACCCAATGCCCTACTAGAGATAGAAAGCCGCCATCATAATGGAGTACAGCTGAATAGTCTGAAGGAACTGAGTACCAAGGAGCAGGTCATAGCTAGGGTTATCTAGTGTGACAGCAGGGGTGTTTATAGCAAGCTTTCCAAACTTTACCAGTAGAGATGAATAAGCCCCTATAGATTGGGTGCATTGTGGGCCAGCCGTGCCATACTCCATATAGTGTGGAAAATCCAGAGCGATCAGGACTCATTTATTAGATTGAATGATATGACGTTTACAGGGAGCCACTATTGACTATGGCAAGGACTGGAATTTTATGAACTCAAACTGCAACATGGGTAACCAGACTTCCAAACTGGGGCGGTAGCATGAGGAACATGGGAGGGTCATTGGAAGAAGAGTACACAGTATCAATTCTTTATTATCACTGGATACCAAAACTTCTTCTCTAGGTATGATAGCTCCAGGTTCATTAAGGCTATGGAGGATTCTTGAGGCTGGGTAGGGATGTCAGCATGGTGCGCCTCTTCCTTCATGCTGAAAGCCCTTTTCACGCCTCCTCAGCAAGTCATTTTCATCAGGTCTTGGCAGTGTGTCTGAAAACGTCACAGTAGGTGCATCGAGGCTAAGGATTCTTCTGATTTAACCACATGAGCTTGAGGATTGTTAGGAGCCCAAAGAGGTAGCCTTGGAATGTAGGGTCAATGAAGGGATCTCGTTAAGTGCTTCCTTAATTTCCTGGATACAAGTAAACCTTTACTTCTGCCCAATCATATGCATTTAAACCTCGGGGTAGGATCCTAATGCAGAAATGACAGCGGTAATAGCATCATCCAGGTGATACAATTTGTAGTGACTAAGGGTTGTGCTTGGGCATAAAAATGGCTGGCAAACTCCATGGAGCTTTATCCTTTAATCAGTTGGATACCCATGAATACCTGTTTTTGGCTGGCCAGGTTTTTGTTGCTACTGAACTCTTAGATTAAGGCTGTACGGACCTGTTCTCAGGTGTTGCACTCCTTCAAATGGGGTTCATGATCTCCCAGGTAGCGCTATCTATTCAGGAGTGAACATGCTTTACCTTCTGCCAGTTAGTGGCCTCTTCCATGGAAATCTCTAATGCGTAAAGGAAGGGGACAATGCTTTCCCAGCCAGGGGAGAACCTTTCCTTAAAACTAGGTTTAAAGTTAGTTTCAAGAAGAGTGGAAAAGGTGTTAACACCAGGGATGGGTGCTGGCTCCAAGATCTCAGTCTCTGCATATTTGTGGGGCCTGCTGGTCTAGCCGTCGCTGTAGGCCCTCAAGGTCCTCTTAAATATCATCACAATTTTTGTTGAGAGAGTAAAAGGAAGCCTTATCTGCAACCTACTCCTTTTTAGGATTGAATGTCAGCGCCTTGAAGGTGAAGATGGCTCTTGAGTGTGGTCAAACGTGTTTCAAACCCTCAACAAGTTTGTTTGAGCTGAGAGATGCTAGTATTAATAAGCTTGGTAAAGGCACTGAAGTTATACATTTCATCTGACAGTGCCTCAATGGAGACCCTAGGGTTGAGGGGGACTCCATCCACTCAGAGTTTGCATCCCTGAGTTACATTCCAAATTTGGTCGCATAGGGCAGCCAAGGCTGTTATCACATCCTTTCGCCATGGGTCTTCAGGGCCATCAGGGTGGGTGCTGAGGGACCTGGGGGCCCTTGAGGTCCATGGGGACCCTCTAGTCCTTCAGTTCCCTCATACCCTTTGGGGCCTTCAGGCCCCCTAGGCCCTTCAGGACCTTCACTTCTGGAGGAGTAGTCACAAGAGGCCAGCTCCAAATAGTGCTGTTGCAGGGCCCATACCAGATCCTCGACTTGGAGGAGGCGCTGATTCCAAGTTGCCTCAAGAAGTTGGACATTCCAATGCAGCTGGTCCTCAAGGTAGCCAGAGATCCCGCTACCTTATACCACAATTTGATCTTGGACCTCGTTGCCAACTATTGGTTATCAAAAATGGATTGTGGTTGTCATGGACAAAGAGGAGGCTGCGTTGAAGAAATTGGCTATGTGAGAGTGTAAGGCCTGGGTAAGCCCCAATTGTCATGAGACTTCTTGATGGTGCAACCCAACTAGTTGATGTAGGTGAAGAATATCTGGGTGAATAAAGTTGCAAAGGTAGCATTTGAAACCCAGGGAAAGTTTTCCTACTTTCAGCAGAGCTGAGGCATAGAGGTCCCACATGGTAGAGGGATCTGAAGAGGCACAAGAGTGGCTAGAGCAAGCACCCATGGAGTAGATGTCATTTACTAATTGTTGGACAACATTGTTAAGGTTCTCATACTGAAGTTGGTACTGACTTCCATCAATAGGGTAATGAGAACTAAAATGTGGTCCAGTATTCTAACCTCTCATTCTGAGAGGGTGGTACTTCATTTTGAGAGGTACTAACCCATCTGTTGGAATTTTAACCGAATGGAATCCTCCAATGATTAATCGTTATTTGGGATGATATGGCCAATCCTGGTAGAATGGCTTATTGATTAAATTTTGTATAATTTTGATTTGATTGCTAGAAAGTTGCTCCCCAAATTGGCTTAAGCAGAATTCAATTATTCCACTGAGTTTGGAAGATAGGATTGAGAGGAGCCAGTTGCTGGCTTGAATTGGTATAAGGATCACCGGTGACTAATAGCTGAGGATGATCCACTTGAATTAACTATTTGATGTCAGCAGATCCAACAATTATGAGTTCAAGGTGGATGAGATTGTTTCCGGCGCCTCTTTTATTATAATCAAATATCGCCTGAATAAGGTGATTCCTAATCAATCAGATGAGACAAGTTGAGATGAGATGTTGGTGAGATGCCAAGATATTCCAAGTCAAACCCAAGCAATGGAAGCTGTTTCCAGAACATTATTATCAACTTAAAGGATAAATCCAAATTTGACATTTATTTATATTAATTGATTATATGGCTCACCGTTGACTTAAGGCTGAGGATGAGTCAAAAATAATAATTCAGACATTGGGAAGGACGGGGAGAGAGGGTCATCGCCAGGGAAGGGAATAGTGCAGCGAAAGGCTGAGATGAGTGGTTGGCTGGAAGAACCAGTGGAAGAGCTGATAGGTCAGCGGTTGGTGCATTAGCCCTTTTGTAAATAGTATAAAACCTGGAACTTCACTTTCAATAAATATCTCCCTTTGCCTAATCAACCTTTTGTTATAAGTTTATATTTATTTCGTTGGTTAGGGATTAGACTTGGGGATCCCCAAATGGCATGAGTAACATGCCAAGGGGTCAGCCAGTGCTGCTGGCCCTATTGCCTAAGGCAAAATGGCAATGGATAACCATTCTTCATACTGGTTGGCCTGCCAACTAGCAGGGCCCACAGTTAATCTTCTGACACCATCGTGCAACGCTTCTTTACTGACCAGCAGATTGATCTTCAGGGCTGCTAGTATTCCCCATTGTTTGTGATAGACGTTTTCACTTAGGACAGCTCAGAGCCCCCTGTAGTGAGCACCATGTTTGTTAAATTTTATTTGAGGTTGGCTGACCTGGGGATGATACTGCACTGATTGAGGGAAGTGAAGAAAATGGAAAAGGAGGATAAAACCTGGAAAACCTCCAAGCGCAGCGTATGATAAGCCAGGAACTCCATAAACCTCCTTTTCTATTTGCTATCTCAGTTTGGGGCATTGGTGCGCAAAGCCAACACAGTCATAATCAAACCTTACCCAAAGTTCATCTACCAGGGTTTGAACTCGGGGAGGCAGTGGTAGAGGGTCCATATTCTACCACTGGGGTATTCTCCCTTTTTTAAATTAAAATATTTGAGGTGGGTTGACCTTGGACAAATATACCGCACTAGAATTTTTTCTAGCCAGTAAAGGTTTTGAATTCTAAACCTGCACTAGGGTGGAAGCTTTTTTACCTGCCAGGCTAACCACCCTTAGCACCACGTTTTTTGGAGTTACAGTTCTTTAGACTGTTGTCAAGGTCCAAAGGTGGCTTGAAGCTGAAAATTTGCAAAAAAGGGTGAAAAAGGAAACAGAAGAATAAATAGAATAAAACTATAGTATTAGATCAAAATGTGTCAATATTTATAGGGTGCATAGAGACTTGGTGCCTCATGGATCTTTATGGCCCCATCCATTCACAATCTTTCATGACCTTCCAGATTGACCGCCTGTTTGGCACCCTCATTGTATTTCGCCATCCCCATGACCAGACAAGTGGAAACTCCACCTCACGTGACTCAGGAATTGGGGATGAAGCTCCTGAAGCTGTCTCCATTGATCCTCAACTGTAGGTGGATTCCTGACTGAGTTTGAAATTGTACCAGTAAGATAAGGCTTCGTTAAGATAGGCTTGAGAGTCAATTAACTGTGGCTCAAAACAGAAGTGGGGAAGTCAATTTGGTTTTCATCTCAAATCCTGACAGAAAATGACATTGTTCAAGATCCATATGAAAGTTGACCCCTTTTATACCTTTAGGGTGCTAAAATAATTTGCAATTTACTGATAAGGAGACCATGACTCAACCAAATTACACCAATGGGAACTATTGAGGCTCAAGGTGAATAACACTAAAATCAAGAAATCACCCAATTATATTTTCTCAAAAACATGACATTAGGTGCATTTTGGAGCGCATTCATTATAACCTGAAGTCAGCAAAAATTACTAGATTTGGTAATAAGTCAATATTTGAAGAAGATTCAACTGCTCAAACTTGGAAGTGGGGATGCTTGAAAGGGCCCCTGGACATCCAGGTTCAGAGACAATCACCGCAAAAAGGAGTTTGTGGATAAAAGAATTTGCTCAAATGGACAAAGCCACAAAAGCCGAAGTTACAAGCTGTCTAGCTAGGGTTTTATAAAAATTACCCATATTGACACTCATATTTTAAGTTTATTTCACATAATTCATTCATTTTATATCTTGGTTTTCACCTAAAATATCAAATACTTCACTTTTTCTTTTAATTTAAAACTTTCCATAGAATCTCATTATATCCTTTTATTTTTACTAATAGTTGTGTAAGTGAACTAATCACCATTATTTAGTCTAGGATTAGCCATCAAGCAGAATACACCAACCAGTCTTAGATCTGCTCTGATTGAACAGGTCTCTATATTGCGGATACCTGGAGCTGAGCTGCCAAGTGAGAGGTTGGATTGGCTTCTTGTTGAGACCCAATGACCAACATACAATGACCATGTTAAAGAGTTTTAATCAGAGTTTTTATAAAATTGCGAACAGTTTACAAAAGAGAATAATGCTACAAAGGGTTGCATTAGAGGATAACCTTTTCTATGAAGAAGATTGTGATCTTAGCGAAGCTTGTCTGGTGCCTAATCTGTGCGGAGTAAACCCCCCTAGCAGCGAGTCAGCCTCACATTTTAAGTAAGCTGAGGTTGGCAAGCTGACTATGGTGATCACTACAGGAATTTCATCCTCAAGCCTTAGTGTGGGTCATGAGAGTTCTCATGAGCAGTTTGACAATGAAGCGGATATGGAAGTATTTCATAGAGAGGATTCCTCTGAGCTTCTGGTGAGGGAGGAGGATGCAATCCTTTCAAGACTCTTACCTTTGAATTAGATTTGCACAATCTATGCAACATCCTCAAGCATGTCAAAGAGACCGCCAGAAAAGCACAAATTTCCTCACTATCTATTATGAGATTACCATCACCTATTATAGAACTGGAATCTACTCAAAAAAAATTCAGAGGAGAGAATTTTATTTTTTAAGATAGAGAACAGCAAAGCCATAAGCGCTTTGAAAAATATGGAGAGTGCTTGTAACAGCATGACAATAAGTTGTTTTCTATGGACAGAGTATAAACAAATTGAAAGGCATAATGCATACTGTACCTGAACCTACTCTACTCGTCCAGTAACCTGATTGGAAGCAAATATATGAGTCACTAAACAGAACTTCCCAAAACTGGTCAAATCCGCTATAAAACTGATCATGATGCACGCAGACCTTATTAAGGAAGATCATAAATTTAAACCATATTTTAAGACAATGTATACACCTGGAGAAGGAAATTTGCTGGTTTCTTCCAGATGTATGAGAACAGCATGGATGGCGCTTGTCAGGATTCCCAACTGAATGATGTATTTGGATATGTTAAAAGAATGTAATTGGTCCCAAATTTTCTCTCAAGGCTCACAATTTAGTTGGGGATAATCCCCAAATAAAATCAACAGCTATTGAGGTTGGCAATCATTCTTGATTTAACTTATGAGCCCAAACTTCTCTTGGGGAACATTCCTAATGAAAGTTTACTTTAATTGAAATCAGCAATCAATATCAACTGACATGCCAGAATCCTGCTCCCTTGGAGTCACCCAACATTGGGCTTCAAACCTGAGCTATGAGGCGATCTCTATCTGATTGATTAAATTAATTGGGGCTTATACCAAATCCCCAATTGGTTTATCTATTAGATCTAGGCTTTGATGGCTTGGATGGTCCATGATCAAATTCCTCAACTTCCCTTAAAAAGCAAGTATTAAATAATAAACTTTACGCTTTTTTATCTTTTCACAATTTCAAGTTAAAATTGATTTTTTTGGAATTTCTTATCCAGATATAGTATTTGTAAAAAAGACTTCTCAACCAAGAGAAGCACAAACAAGCAAATCCAAAACTCTGAAACTTTGGGTCCCCTGGCCTAAAATTATTGAAGGATATGAGGTAATGCACCTGTGGTCCTGACAAACTGGTGCTCCCTGCCAGGTTGCACCCCAAGTTCGCAGTGAAAAATATAAACAACAAAAAAATGGACAATAACGATTCCATTTCAGAAAATCTTCAGATCGTGAAGCTGCCCATCTCAGTGACTGAGCAATTAAAATGAATGTTGGGGATACCATGACCAACTGCAATACTATTTTCCTCTTCTATGGGAGTATCCTCCATGCTCCATCCATCATCCAATATAGCTTACATCTGTCTGATTTTGTGGAGACCCTTCAGCTCCTCTTATCTGGGGCTTTCATCCCTGGGGGCCAAGCCAGTAGAAGAAGAGCTCTTGCCGTACCCACATTTATGATGAACTTAGTCCAAAGTTTTTCACTGGATATAGACTAAGTTGGAGCTGGACGTTCAAAATGCTACCTGCATCAATTTGTCCATCCCACTTTATACCATTTAATTCAAGTAGTGGGGTTTCATCATCACTAATTACTCCGCCATTTTCAGTTATCAGAGACCATACACTTGCAGCTCATCCAACTCTATCAATCTGCCTCCCAGTTCAGCAATGAAAATCAAACTGCTATTGTGGAAAATAGGCAGTTTATTAACGAAATACAAGATGTGCTTACTCATCTGGATCAAGTAGTCTTGAGTTTCATTAAACGGAACTCACAACTCGTTTTAGTCAACTAGAGGTTGTTAATTATAATCAAGTTGTAGATCATACACGTGAAAAACACTCTGATTTTGATAACTTTATCACTTCTTTTGATGAACGCCTCCAAACCTTGGAGGAAATGATCTACGAATTAAGAGAAGGCCAGAATAGTTTCTATAACTCTGGGTTTTGAGGAGGGCCTGGTGAGTGTGAACTCTCAGTTATGATGGCTGTGAAGGTGAGCCAGGACACCCTGGTCGTGATGGACAGGATGGTGAAAGAGGACCCCATGGCTGTGATGGACAAGATGGAGGAAGGGGACCCCCTGGGCTCAGAGGTCCTCCAGGACTCAGTGGTGACCCTAGAATCCCTGAAAAATGCCTCTGGGCATTAATTCAACAAATAAAAAATCTTGATATCCAATTAGGATGCATCGCCCAAGGAGCACAACTTACTCAGGATGTAGTTCCCATATCTCCTAAAGTTTCCTTAACCCGCTCATCACAAATGCCTCAAGACCTTGGCCACCCTGCCTGCTTTGGTACAGGGATTAGAGCAACGAGTGCTCACTACTGAACAATATAACTCAACCTTCAAGCAGCTAATACTTCTTTAAAAATGAAATATGACAATTAAATCAATTCTTCACCACAAAATCCGCTCTCAGTGCCACTCACAAATGAGTAGATCTCATAGTTGATGATCTTAATGATATGCGGAGGCAAGTAGATGCACTCCAACCTCAAGCGTATCCCTGGGATACCACCAAATCATTAGGAAAAAGCGCTGTTCCCATGTCAGTTCATGTTGTTCATCCTCCAACTCCCCAAGTGGTACATTAAAACCTTCATTCAAAGAAAAATATTTCCCTGGAGGAGAAAGCATTTTCTCCTTCTTATATTGCTATGAAAGCTCTATGGAGGAAGCGACTGACCATCAATGACTCAATCATTTGACTAACTGTCTTAGCTGTATGGCTCAAGGCATTATGATCCCCCATCTGATGCAATTCTGTAATGGACCGATGCCAAGACTGCTTTACTTTGGTAATTTGTAAGCGACTTAACCTTAACTAACCAAAAACAAACCTTTATGGGTATTAGCTTTAATTGAGTGGAAACTATCATAGATTGACCCATCATTTTTACCTCGAGGCTTAAACTCTGGTTGCAGGGAAACATCTGACATTAGATGATGCCATTACTGCTGCGTTTTTGGCATTTAATCATATGCCTAATATTTTGCTTTATCTTAAAGCGGTGAAGTCTAACTTAACATCCCTTATCCACATTAAAGTGGCTATATTGGAAATTCTGGCTGAATTACATAAACCTGGTAGGCCATCTTGCTTTAACACCAATAATCCCTGACCTCAAGTATTAGCCATTACACCCCCCAATTCGCTTACACCTGAATTATACTTCATTCATTGCAGAAGAAACAACCACACTATAGTTGACTGCCACATCTTTTGATGTAAATCAGCAAAATATCAGTCAGTATAGGGCAAGAGAGGCTCCTATGCTGACAAAAAACAAGTGCCTTAAGACCCTTGTTTTAGCTCTATCTGTATCCCCAGTACTTCAAGTTGTTTTTTGTTAGCTGCACCATCAGAAGTTGAAGTCAATCTTCCTATTCAAGGAATAAAAACCTCCAGCTTTCTTACTTTTATGTTGATTAGTTACCCAAACAAATTTTGGTGGTCAGCTATTTTATAAAAAGCTAAGCATTGGCAGATAAAACTTTTACATGTATTAAAAAACCCCAAGCTTGTCCACAGCAGAATCCTCTGCTTGTTTCACTTCAAATCCCTAAGGACAGTCTATTAGCTATTAACCCCCAATTAGGACCGTTGGTGGTTTGGTTGAAGTAGTAGTCCATAAGGTAAAGTCCTGGCAATAATTGACACTGGTTCTTCAGTTAACGTTATTTAATCCCAACTTATCCAATAGATAGAAATGGCTCCTGATTTTATCCATGAAGCCAAGTATGGGACGGCTGGTAATCAGTCTACCAAGGCAATAGGAGCCTACTCTGCGTTACCCCTTCATTTTAGGTAGTTATTAATTACTGCCCCCACCGTTGCACTAGAAAATGATATCTATGAGTTTCTTATTGGAGTCCAATTGATGCAGGAATTTAACTGCATCATCAACCACAAGGGAAAATACCTACCCCTATTAGGGTATCAGACTCCGTTGATATTTGAACTCCCCATCAAAAGTAAAGAAGCCCTAAAAACGAACGTAATTTATTGAATACCCTTCATCCATCTGCAAAATCAAGTACCAAGCCTTAGGGGAAAAACTAAGTTACCCCCAGAGGCTGTGGAAGATGAAGAGGGGATCCCTATTTATTCCCCTCATTCTATTACAATACCCTCAGGCTCACAAGTTATTGTGGATACGGGGATTTGGATTCTTACCCCTCCTGTTCAAATATTGGAGCTTAGTGGACACCCCAACCCTTCCATCAAGGAAGCACTGACTTGCCAGGGATTTTTGACCCAGCTGATGGGAAATCTATCTCAATTCTATTAATTTATCCACCAAAGCTCTCCAAGTCTTCATCATGCCCCTATTGCTTATGTAAAACTATGTCCCATCAATAATATTGCTAATGTGAGTTACTCTGGCTTGTTACAGGATTTAGGATTCGATCCTCCACCCACCATAGCTTTGGTTGATAGTAGAATTGGGGGTAATCTTACCCCAAATGAACGCCAAGATGTTGAACACCTCCTCGAGGAATATGGCGATTTTTTTTCTTGGGACCAAGGACTATGGGAAAATGCTTAGGTTAATACATCAAATCGAAATGGAGAATCACCCCCCATTTAAATCCTGACCAAATCAAAATTCCAAAGTTGAGGAAGCTCAAGTGGCCTTAGATTTACAGCAACTATTGGAGGCCGGGTTACTGGTGCCTTTCAAAAGTCCATGGGCTTCCCCACTCTTATTAATTTAAAAAAGGATGGTGGTCATCAGGTTGTTATAGATTATTGCCGCCTCAACTCTATCACTTGCAAAGATAGCTACCCCCTATCATGTATAGATGACTCTTTACATTAATGTTGGGGTCCCACTTGTTCTCCGCTATTGATCTTGCCAGTGGATACTAGCAAGTAGATTTGTCATTCAAGTATTGGGCAAATGCGCTCTCATCACAAGTGAAGGACTATTTGATCCCACTCAAATGCCTCAGGGGTTGTGTAATGCTCCTGCTACCTTCCAACATGCCATGGACGGACTATTAGGCGATTTAAAACGCTCCTGCGTACTAGTATATCTTGATGGTATTACCATTTTCTCAAGACCCTTTACTAAACACCTAGATCACTTCAGGCAAGTCTTTCAGTGATTATGGCAATCTTTGCTAAAACTAAAGTTGTCAAAATGCTCTTTCTTACAGAGTGAGATTGACTTTTTGGGTCATAAGGTCAGCAAAGTTGGAATATCCCCAATGAATGATAAGGTCTTGGCTATTGCTAAGATGACTCCCCCTAAATCCCACGAGGTGTACAAGTTTTTCTAGGAATGGTGGTCTATTATTGCCAATTCATCCCAAATTTCGTAGACACCTCTGAGCCTCTGGTGTATTTACTAGAAAAAGGAATATCCTTTCAATGGAAAGAAGAATACAGCAGGCCTTTGACCTGTTATGAGTATCTCTCTCACTCACCAGTACTTATTTGTCCAAATTTGATAATCCTTTCCTCCTTTACTTATGCCAGCGATATTGCTATAGGAGCCATACTATCTCAGCATGATCAGAACTTAGTAAACCATCCTATCGCCTACTACAGCAAGACCTTATCTAAAGCTAAACGTAATTATAGCATTACAGAACGCAAATGCTTGGCGGTCTTACTAGCCATTAAGAATTTCTGACCTTATTTATATGGGAAGCATTTTACCATCATAACAGATCATGCTTCCTTACGTTGGCTACAGCAAATGAAACCCTGATGGGAGATTAGCCCAATGGGCGTTAAAACTTCAAAATTACAATTTTTCTATTATCCACAGACCAGGGACAATTCACCAAAACGCAGATTGCTTATCTCAGCTTCCTATCTTAACTATAACTGACCCTGAAGAGTATTGACTCTGTGACCTCCTAACTCAACCACAGTTATGGAAGAACGAATCTCTGACCCTTCAGCTAGAATTATAAAAAAGATTCGTTAATCTCCAATTCAAGAATGGGCAATTGTGTAAACTTGTGTCTAAGCAATGGGTGCCTTATGTAAGACCAGCAGCATGAACAGACGTCATTTTAAAGGGACATCGGCAAGTCAGTCATGGGGGATTCAGAAAACCTGCCAAAGGCTTAAAGCTCAATGTTATCAGGAGGGAATGCTTGTTTCTATCCAGGATGTATTGGAGCCCTGTCTGGTATGTAAAAGCCAAGCCGTATCTAATCCCCGCTCCCAACATCCAGTGGTCCCACCCTGTGAACTATTCCATACCATTATCATTGGTGTTGTGGGACCTCTTCCTAAAGCCTCCAATGGACATCAGTTCCTTCTATTAGCCGTAGACCATCCAACTAAGTGGATTGAAGCCTTATCACTCCCCACTGCTTTGGCAAAAGCCACCGCCACGTTTTTGCAGAATAGGATTATAACCCAGCATGGGTGCAATAATTTTATTCTCTCCGATAATGGACAAAATTTCTGCTTGACATTAGTGAAAAATTTAGCTGACCTGATGGAAACCACTCATGTATATCCATCCCCTATCATCCTGCAACCAATGGAATGGTAGAACGGGTAAATGGCACTCTAACTGCAACCCTTTAGAAAATGGCTATGACTGACCCCCTTCATTGGCCCCAATATTTGCCTAGTGCAATACTGGCCTATTGGATCAGCTACCATCAAATTACTAAGATGTCACCATTCTAAGAGTTGTATGAAAGAAATACCCATCTGCCTTTTTAAAGTCCAGGTGATACTTGATCAAGCTTCTCCTGAAGCACCTGAGGTCTATATGCTAAGTATTGCAAATAAAATCATCAGGCTTCAAGCCCTGGCTGCCAAAAGCCTGTCTGCCACAACCAGTAGAGAAACTGCTCAGTTTAATGATAAGCACGATCCCCTACAAACTTTACAACTAGGTGACCTCGTCCTATTTTACTATCACCGGCCTGGAGGTCACAATCACAAACTGAGTAACAACTGGTCAGGGCCCAATTGAGTCATATATAGATGGGGAAACGAACACTTAATTGTAGAGGTTGTTCAGGGAACAGTCATCAATCATGTACATAGTTGCTTTCTTCATCCATTTTCCCCACTATGCTAAGATCTGGAGGGGGTATTGTCAGGATTCCCATCCAAATGATAAATTTGGATACGATGAAAGATGGGAATCAGTCCTGATTTGACCTCAAGGCCCACAATTCAGTTGGAGATAATCCCTAATGAAATCAACAGCTATTGAGGTCAGTGATCATCCCGATTCAACTTACAAGCCCAAACTTTTGTCAGGCAACATGCTTACAAAAGGTTACTATGACCAAAATCAGTTATTAATCTCAACCAACATCCCAGAATCCTGCTCCCTTGTAGTCACCCAACATTGGTGTTCAAACCTGAGCTATGAGGTGAGATCTATATGATTGATCAAATTAATTGGGGCTTGTACCAAATCCCCAATTGGTTTATCTATTAGATCTAGGCTTGGACGGCTTGGATGGTCCATGATCAAATTCCTCAACTTCCCTTAAAAAGCAAGTATTAAATAATAAACTTTACTATTTTTTCTCTTTTCACAATTTCAAGTTAAAATTGATTTATTTTTGGAATTTCTTATCCAGATATAGTATTTGTAAAAGAGACTTCTCAACCAAGAGTAGCACAAATAAGCAAATCCAACATTTTGAAACTTTGAGTCCCCTGGCCTAAAAATATTGTAGGATATGAGGTAATACACCCGTGGTCCCAACAGCGCTAGTGCTAAAAGGCTTGCCACATAAAAGGATGTATGAGCCACAATGCTTAGGAGAAACTTATCGTGAGCCTATGACCTGCTTATCTTTAAGAAATGTGAGGAGTATTCTACTTTACGAGTTTGGTAGTGAACAAGACGTCCAAGTATGAAGCACGAGTTTCTCCTTATGAAAATGGGCAAAAATGAATCAGTTGCAAACTACGCCTCTCACTACTATCTTAAGGCCCAACAACTGTGGACCACAGGAACTATGGATTTACTCACCGCAAAAACCGTTCTTGTGAGTTAATCAGTGATGCATTTAACCTAAAATTCATGTGATTCAAGCGTTTAAGAGCGCAATGTCCCTAAAGGCGCTTAGGTAAGATTTACTTGACATACAAGGGGTATATAAAACTGAATAAAAGGCCATGGGAACAACCCCCTTGACGAGTTAGCTTGGTCATCTATATCATTAATGATAAGGGCGACAAACAAAATGATAAGAGTTTCAAACCACTTGAGCACTTGCCTAATCGAGAGTTAATCTGTAATAAGTGTTGTAAACTTGGTCACTTTGATAACCTTGTCCAATACTCACCACGGAAAAGAAGGATCCCCCTAAAGAGGATGCCCCCAACGCTGTAAACTGGGTGGGTCTCCACAACAAGGGTGAAGACATCTATGAAGATGATAATTTGGCTAGTGAATAATACCACGTTAGGGGACCTAGCGCAGTAGCTGTGCTTGTTAGACTAAGAGACCATGGCACTGACGGATATAAATTGAGCAATACTACCTGTCACAAGAGAGTCAGCCTACCAGGTCATTAACTCAGTTGAGGAAGGATATCAGCTGATTTTAGCTACCTTCAAGAAAATGGCACCAGATGACAAGGATACTATCAAAGCTACAATATGTGTTGCTGCTCTTAGACAGTCTGATGAATATGCTACAGACAAATTGAATACTGGAAACCCTTTTGGCAATAGCGTGACAAAAGTGAAAGTGATCATTTAGTAGCTTCGCGACTTGGAAGTACTGGACACTGGGGCTCCAGTCAGCATCATATCATCTAAGCTTATGAAGAAGCTGAAATTCATGCCCAATATCGATTATAACATGAATTAAAGAACTGTAGGACCAAATGTTAACCGCTCTCTAGGAGCCTAAACAGTGATACCATTACAATTTGGGCGCATGGTCATAATGACACCAGAAGTGGTTTTAGACAATGCCCAATATGATTTCTTTAATGGGACACAGGTTTTCTTGGAGTTTGGGTCAAAAATTAATTTCACATCTAGCACAGTGAGCATCTTGAGTTACCAACTACTGCTGGTATTTAAGGATAAAGAGTAAAACTGCAAAAAAAGACGTTCTTGGTGAAAACAGATTAATCTATAAACCCCATTCACTACATCCTGTCTGAGAAGTGTGTGAAGTAGTTACCGCCTACCATTAGCGCAGAAGAAGGGCTTCCTCTTAGTACTAGTGAGACTATAAAGATTCAAGCAGGTATCAATGCCAGATGACCATGTCAATATTGTGAAAATTCCTCTAGATACCATCTTGAAAGTATACACCCGCGATGGAATCAGCAAAAAAGAACCCAGAGTACTACCAGGGTTATATGACACAAAATACTCTGGAGAGTTAAGAATTTTTTTTGAAAAAAATCACTACTCAACTAATCAGAGTTGAAAAAAGGGCAAGTTGTTGCACTTTCCCAATTGACCAGTTACCTGGATATTGATCTGTACATGCAGTAGGAGAATTTAAAGAGCTCAGGTTTGAGGATGACACCCATAAACAGCTGAAGGAGCTTGATGAATTGTTTGGAAAGTTCAGCAACATCTTCAGTAATGAATCCAGTGACTATGGCCTATGCAAGGGTGAGGTCCACAAAATGGATACCAATTCCACTATACCATTAGAAATCCAAACCCTCTCGCCACTCAAAAGCAGAGGATGCAGCTATAGCTCAAGATCTGAACCAACTAGCTGAAGCAGGGCTAATCAGACCGTCAAAGAGTCCCTGGTCATCTCCTTTGTTGCTTCTACGCAAAAAGGATGGAACCAATAGAGTAGCAATGGGATATCACCATTTGAACAAGATAACAAAAGATGGACTTAAACCAACTCCCATTCATCAATAATGCTTTGAACCTCCTGGGAAGCTTGAAGTACCATTTGGCAATGGATCTGTCCAGTGGCTGCTGGAAAAGGAGCTCCCATTAGAAGATCATGAGAAATGCGTTCTGATTAGTAGCCACGGGTTGTTTGAGCCCAGGAGGATGCTTCAGGGGCTTTTTAATGCCCCTGATACATTATAGAACATGATAAAATTCATATAACGCAATCTTGGGTTATTTATAGTGTTAACAGATCTCAATGACATCAAAGTATTCAGCTCAACTTTCCAAGAGCATCTGAAGCACCTACAAGAGGTCTTTACACAGCTGCAAACATCCAATATGAAGATAAAACAGAGAAAGTGAAACTTTCTCAAAAGACGGTTATATTTCCTTGGGCATTAGATCAGCCTCAGTGGAATTACACCTCAAGATGGGAAGGTGAAAGCTATTATGGCTATGGAGCCACCAAGGAGCCTGAAAGATATCCAAGTGTTCCTCAGAATGGTGGGATACTACCAGCATTTCATTCCCCACTTCGCTTACTTGGAGTCAACCCTTGCATACCTGCTCACCAAAGAAACTAAGTTCAAGTGGGGCCTGTACAGGATCAGTTTTTTATGGAATAAAGGCAATATTGGTAGAGGCGCCAAGCTTGGCCTAATTTGCCATCAACAAAACGTTTTAACTCTATATTGACGTCAGTGACGTAGGGCTTGGCGCAATCCTGGCACAACTAGATGAAGATGGGGTGGATCATTCAATTAATAACTACATAAAGATGTTCAGCAAAAACAGATAATAATTACATGGTCACTAAACAAGAGTCCTTGGTGGTAATCTGAGCGGTCAAACACTTCAGAACTTAATTGTATTGGGTACATTTTAAGGTAGTAACAGATCACACGTCACTCCACTAGTTTCAGAACAAAAAAGGATCCAAACGGACGCCTTTCCCGCTGGGACATACTCCTCCAAGGCTATGCTTTTGAAGTCATACATCAAGCAGGAGACAAACACCTAAATGCTGATGGCCTATTATGGTTACCAGTATTCCATTTGCAAGCATCAGAGAGTAATTGACTTTACGACTTAATTGGGCTACCAAAAGAGGCCTGGTATGGTGAAATAGAGAAAGTTAAGAGCTTCCTTAGAAAATTTTTTATAGATATCCGGCGTTTAAATGTAAATCTCAAAAAGAAGATTCAAAACAAGTGGTACCCTATACTTTCCCAGTAACCGCTTGGAGTTGGGGTAAAGGTCCATAAGCACTTGGGCCATGGAAGATTTCAAAAACTCTGGCAAACCTGAAAAAGATATTCTACTGAGAGTTTATGTCTGACAAAGTGCACCAAGCTTTATAGTTGTGCATACCTTGTGCAAATCTTCAACTTCTGGAGAAATGATTCAAGTTCACGCCAATCCACCTACAACGCCCTTAAGCAACGCATCAATGTGGTAGGACCTCTATCAACTGCCTCCAACGGATCAAAATTTATTTTAGTCATGATCAACCACTTCACCAAGTGGGTTGAGCCCTCAGAAGTCAATATGTATACTACAAACTCCACCGCTCACTTCCTATATAATCAAGTCATCACAAGGCATGTTGCCCTCAAGTTTTGATTTCGGACATTGGGAAGAACTTCATCGCAAACATGGTGAAAAATTCATGGACCTAAAAGGAGTGAAGCAGAAGAGCACTACCCTCTACACTCAATCCTCAAAAGGAAGTGTCAAGTGAGTCAATTTATCCTTGGAAGAGATTTTTATAAAGTGGCCCACAATCATAAATCAAAATGGGATCAGTTTCTGCCCTCAGCGTTGTTATCTTACAGTTGAGCCACCACTGAGTGATTAGGATGTTCACTTTCAAAGCCCTGTATGAGTGAGAAGCATCTTTGCAAACCAAGCTTAGCATTAATCATCACAGCGGACTGGAAGAGCCTGCCGCCTGGAAGCTATCAGCAGGAGTTAGCTGACGAACTTATCAGATTTAGGTTTATAAGCTTTAATAAATAATGTGGCGATTACCCCTCAAAGTCAAAGGGAGAGTCAAAGATAAACTAGGATACTGGAGTTCAGCCTAAAGGAATAGTCCTATTCTATTATCTGCGAAAACACAGCCTGAGAAGCTACAGGCCATTTGGACTGGGCCTGCTATTGAATTAACGAATAGATGAACTGAATACTCCACCCAGGATGCTGATACTGCTAATTGTGTTTATTAGAGTACATGCCCGGAACCTAAGGATATTCCCCCAGACTCATCTTTGAAGATGAAGTGTCATGAATGAGGGTGCGAGTGGATCATTCCTCAATCAGTGAAATGAGTAGAGTTCACCCCCAAAACAGTGAAGGTTCATGCAATCATCCCACTTCAGGTGGAGATAGACAAGACTCTTTTATAAAATTGGGCAAGTCAGGTAATTTTCCTCACCATTATAGTGACATCATGCAAAACTTTCACCCTGACGCTTCAGAAAATTTATTTATAAAGATGAAAAAGTTTCTCAAGTTCCATATAAAAATTTACCCCCTTTTATACCTTCAGGAGGCCAAAGTAATTTTCAATTCTCTGATGACATGATGATGACTCAACTGAATTACCTCAATGGGAACAATTGAGGCTCAAGGATGCATATTACCAGATTTGGAAATTAACTAATTTTTAGTCACTCAAAAACATAATGCGAGGAGCATTGAGATAGCGCCATCATCAAACCTGAATGGAAAAAGTATAACAAAAGTTGGTAATTAATATTTGAAGAAAAAACAACCACCCAAACCCCAGTATCAGGGATGAAAAGGCCCCTGGACATCCAGGTTCAGGGGTAATTACTGCAATAAGGATCTCAGAGATACAAGAATTAGCTCATATGGGCAAAGCCACGAAAGCAGAAGTCAGATGCCATCAAACTAGAGGATCCTGAAAATCCTCCATATTGACACCCATATTCCCAGTATATTTCACAATAATCATTCGTTTTCTATATTTTTGTTTTATTTGAAGTATATGATACATCACTTTTTATATTATTAAAAAATTTTCACAGAATCTCAGGTTTATCCTTTTATATTATTCACTTATAGTAGTTTAAGTGAACTAATCACGAGTATATAGTCTTGGGTTGGCCATTAAGCAGCATACATCAACAAACTAAGATATGCTCAGATTAAACAGGACGCTCTAAGTCGCGAATACCTGGAGCTGAGCTTCTAAGGAATAGGTTGGATTGGCTTCTGTTGAGACCCAAGGGTTAAAGTACAATAAACATGTTAAAGATTGTCAAATAGAGACTCTTTATTTTTTTTATTGTGGGGAAGGCTGACCATGGGACGGGCACTTCCAGATATGACTCAGAAGAGACAAAACTTAGTACCAGGGAAGGCACCCCCAGAGAAGAGATGCTATCTCTTGTTGCCAGCGGGAACGCCACTTATGGGGAGGGGGAGGGAACGTGTGAAGAGGCCGTAGCCACAATTGAACACGTGTGGAGGAAGGGGTCTGATTTGATGAACCAGACTGGGAACCAGGAGGAGACCAGCTGTC
This sequence comes from Massospora cicadina, assembly GCA_022478985.1. Taxonomy (NCBI): domain Eukaryota; kingdom Fungi; phylum Entomophthoromycota; class Entomophthoromycetes; order Entomophthorales; family Entomophthoraceae; genus Massospora; species Massospora cicadina. The sequence goes on along the minus strand of JAKSZP010000043.1, from coordinate 151,409 downwards.
GGCGACGCAGTGGGAGGTATCCAAACATCCACGCTTGAAAGTGGTCCACCAAATGAGACCGGAATCTGTGGACAGCTTCTGGGAGGGTGGGGGTGGAGCCTGCGATGGCATCTAAGACAATCGTGTGGATGGTCCACATGGAGATTGCAACCACCAAAGCATGGAGGGAGGGTGGAAGGGAGGAGGCCATTGATAGAGCAAACATATCCTTGACAGACTGAAGGGATGCGTTTGATCCTGGCCCAGCAGACGTTGAACTTCGCGCCATATCACTTTAGAGGTAGGGCACTTCTCCAGGCGGTGGAACAGCGTTCCATACTGGCCACACACGACACAGGATGAGTGTAAAGTGTTAGAGCGCTCAGCTGTATGATACACCCGCCTCAGGCAGCGCCACACATGGGAGTGGACTTGAGGCAGCAACAGAGGATGGTGTGCGTATTTTCAGATGGTTTTTTGGGTCTGAATGGAGTAAGGGATGTCCATCATGTCCAGGTAGTCCACCCTGGATAGGACATGGGGCCGTGTGGGGATCACATCATCTTGGATGGGTAGCCCCTGTACCTTTTGTGTGAACTGAGGAGAGGGGCAGCCTCTCTGGGCTGTGTGTCCACTAATACAAATTCTCCATTCAGCGCTCCGCATGGAGAGGAGGATTCGTTTGTAGTGGGTTTTAGTCCTATGAGGCCTGTGGCCAATGTGTGTGATGTGAGGTATTTCTTCGGGGAGTGGGGGTTTGATGGGTTTTTGAGGCCCAAAGCTTGGGAGAAGTTGGAGTGGGACACACAGGACCAGCGTTGGGAGGGGAGCGTAGGGGCAGTGATGGCCGCTATCTAGGTACCCAAGATCTTGGCAGCATGGGCTCTGAAGTCAAGCAAACCCATGCCACCATGATGATGAGGGCCAAACATGACCTCTAGCCGTAATGGTGGAGGGCGGCCTGACCAAAGCCATCCTTGCAGCAGGGCATACAAAGATTTGAAGAAGCTTGGGGAGAAGGGGATGGCGTGGGCTCCAAACCAGACTTTGGAGAGGAGCATAGAGTTGGCTAAAACAACCCTGCCAGTAAGGGAAGTAGGATGGGCTCTGATAGAGGCGATTCGCTTCATCACGTTGTCCAGAATATGGCACTCCATTACTGCTGATGCGTATCCTCCTGCCTCCATCCACACGCCCAGATGGCGTACCTGTCCTATGGTAGGGCGTGGCATGAAGGGGAGCACCAGTGGGGCGGTGTGTGTTGAGCTGGTAGGGCGAGGACGTGGGCGAGCAGATGGGCCAGGTTGGGAGCTAATTGCTGGGGCCCAGCAGTTCTGAAACTGACCAAGGAGAATGATTTCGGGTTTTGGAAGCGTTCAGTGCCGCGTTACTTACCCGGGGATATTCCTGGATGAGAGCTTCAAGCGCGCGTGCATCTTGACTATTGGACACCCCAACCACACAATCATCTGCGAACGCCATTATCTTGACTGGGGCTTGGCCTCGCACTTGAATCCCAGTGAGTTGGGCATTCACATTTCGCAGTAGTGGGTCAAGGCTGAAGTTGTATAAGAGTGGGCTAAGGGGGTCCCCTTGTTGCAAGCCCCTTTAAGGGCGGACTACTTCCGTTAGGAAGCCAGGGCCACGTACTGCCATTGTTTCAGATTCTGTGAGCAGCATCACCCAGCTGATGAAGCAAGGGGGTAAGCGGAATTGATGGAGGCAGGCCCTGAGGTATTCCCAGTTTACTCTATCATAGGCCTTCTGTTGTTCCAAGAATACAAGTGCCCCAGAGGCTGTGGACTGACATGCATTAGCCACAGAGTGCACGTTATCCCAATTAGACCTTCTGGGTATGAAACCGAATTGTTCTGGGGAGATGGTGGCAGATGCTACAGTCCCTAAAATGGTTAGCCATGATTTTTAGAGAAATTTTAGTGTCTGTGTTTGTTAAAGAAATGGGGCGCCAGTTGGCTAAGTCTAGCTTATCCCCTTTATTGAAGAGTGTGATGGTAAAGGCCTCATGTCCTCCTGGTAGGAGGCGCGTTTCCAACAGGCTTTGGTTAAGTGAGGCGAGCAGCAATGGGGATATATATTTGAAATCTTTTTGTAGAATTCATATGGAATGACATCTGGGCCTGGGCATTTTTAGCTTGGTGCACCCCGAATGGCTGTCCATAATTCATTTGGAGTAATCAAATTCATTATTTCCGGGTATTGGAAAATGGTGCAGATGTGGGCTCAGTCGAGAAATTCTGCCACTTTGGCCAGCTGAATTGGATCAGATCGGTACAACTCAGAGTTTTACTTTTGTGTTTCAATTGCCACTTTGGCTGGTGTATCCACAATGGAATCATATGTTCTTTGCACCTGTGTGCAGGCCATGCTCTGGTGTGGTGCGAAAATTTTTTTAAAGAAATGTGCGGTGCACTTGTCACCTTTTGTGATACGTTTGGCCCTGTACTGAACACAAACCCAATGTTTGTGTTGCCTTTTGAGTGCGTTGAGGTAGGTGGCTGCCTCTGCCCACTTCCGGCCCCATGCAGAGCTGTATCCTGTAGCTGGGATATTGGACTCCAGGTGTGCCAACTCTGCCAGAGTGCGCGAAATGACCGCCAATGTGGCTCATGAGCACCTGGAGGAGATGGCAAGAGTGGCAGATGGTGTCATCTTTGAAAGTTGCATATGTGGAAATGGGGTCTGCACAAAACGGTGCAACAAACTCTTTTGCCAAAGTTGCTGCTTCCACCCACATGGAAAATCCTGGTGACGCGAGCTCAGAGGGGCGGATTTTGCACCAATGTGGGGCCTTAGCAGCTGTGACAGGTAGGTGGTAGGTTATTGAGACCAGTTGGTGGTTGGAGAATTCCATTTTCATTGTTTTGAAGTGGGAGATGTGGGGTTGGAATTTCGCCGGTGTTAGGATAAGGTCGATGTGGGTCATGGACCTTAATTGGCCGTTGTGGACGTGGGGATGCATCATGTTTTCAAGTAGCGGGGCATGTCGCAGCAGTGCATCCATTAACCTGAGGGTGGCCTTTAGAATGCGCAGTTCTACGTGACCCTGTGGGGCGTGGGGTGAGGAAGGCCACTGGTCCTTTGGTGTGTTTAGCCAACAGTTCATGTCGCCAACTACAAAAGGGTCTGAGAATAGTGGGAGGGATTTGACCAATGAGAAAAATTCCTGACGCTTGCATGCACTGTTTGGGGCATAGATGTTGATGATTGCATGCACTACGTTGGCCCATGAGAAAGTGACAATGAGTACTCGGCCATTTAGGAATGTTTCTGATGATAAAAATTTGAAAAAATTATTTTTCCAAATTAGCACCCCACAGTGCTTTGACCAAAAGGGTAGGGATGGGAGGAGCATTGTTTTCCAAGCTTCCTTGGAACCTCATGGACAGTGGGACTCCTGGATGGCCAGGATATTCATGGGTAAATTTTGTTGTAAAAAACTCAGTTTCCTAGCCTGGAATGGGGAGGCCTTGAGTCTGGCGATATTCAACGTCCCTAAAGCGAAGGTTTCCCCCCCTTGCACCTTAGGTGCAAGGGGGTGGGCATCCAGGCCCACCAGCCTCCTCTAGATTCCCATGGGCCTTCACAGCAGTGCAGGTGTTAGCAGCAACGCTATCAGGATTCTTGTTAATTTTTGTGGAAAGAGTTGCGTTGGCTTTAGCCTTCAGTTTTTGTTTTCCCAACGTCGGATGAATTTTTTGTGGTATGGATGAGTTTGGTGCACCGTTGAGCGGGTCAAAAAAAAATTTTCAGTTGGGATGGGTCCCAAGTCAGTTTTGACTGGAGCTTGGGTACAACAATTGGGTGAGATCGAGTCCCCCATCAGATCCTCGGATTGAGTGGCCCACTTGGCATGGGCTTCCCAATCTGATTGGTTGATGGATTCCCAAGTTGCTTCCACCGCGAAGGTTTCAATGTCCTCCTGGCGTTGGGAGTGTGGGATAGCGGTGGTGGCTTTGGCCACTTCCTTGGCCGCGGCCTTGCGGGCCTGCTTGGCCTTCTTCCACTCTTGTGGGGAGATAGGCTTTACCAATAGGTAGCAGCCTTGTGCTCCCCTTAGTAAAGCCTCTTTGGTGCTTGCAGTTGGTCCGTAGTGCGCCTCTCCACTGGCCATGGCTGTCAAGGGGTGCTCTTGGAATGTGACGCCCTCCTTGGTCGGGCATGCATGCACCTTATGGCCAAATGCGTCACAGTGGGTGCAAATGGGGGGCGCGCTGTCCACGGTCACCTGGAATGGGTGGGTGGTATGCCCTCCATTATTGGTATATGTGTAGTGCAGGATCTGGGTTAGGTACTTCACAATCTCCTCAGTTGGGGTCAGAACTGCAATGGCTTTGCCGGTGCACAGGTGTGGCATCAGCGTGAAGCGTTGCATTTTGAAAGATTGTATTTCGCCATATACGGTGAGACCATCTTTCAGGTGTTGTTCCAAAGTGTCACGTTTTACTGTAGTAAGCAAAAAGTCAAGCATGAGGAAAATTTGGTTTGATTTTGTCCATCTGGTGCATTTGGTTTCAATGACCCGTTGCCCTTTGGGGAGGTCAACCACTACATGCACCGCAGCAGCCTCATCTGCTGCCTCTTTGTTTTTGAAACCTAGATCCAGCCAACTGCATGACATGGAGTGAGGTGCGACGTACACCGCGGTTGGGAAAATTGTGTGCACATCTTTACAAAATTTTTCTCATAAGGCCGTTTATTGGATGTCCAGAAACATGCGGACTCCAAATTCCACCGATGAAAGTGGCTGGGAGTGTGGCGTGTTGATGTACTGGTTGCATTGTGCTTGCCATGTGAGTATTTCTGGGGAAATATTGACCGCCAATTTTTTAAAATTTTTGTCTATTCCACCAATTTCTCCGGGGCATTTTCAAATGTTGGAGGCCACGGGCCTTCCACCTGCTCCTCTTACCTTACTTGCCCAACTGCTCCCTGACATGGGCGCAGACTAATCTCCTCCGTGAGATTGTCAAACTAGATTCAGACTTGAATTGAATAGGTTGCAAAAGTGATTGCAACGAGAAAGAAAAGTCAAAGAGAGACTCTTTGTAGTGCAAACAGTTTACTAAAGAGATTGATGCTACAAAGGGTAGTATCTGAGGGGAATCTGCTCTATGAGGATGATTGTGACCTTAGCAAAGGTTATTTGATGCCTCATCTGCGCAGAGTAGACCCTCTGAGCAGCAAGTCAGCCTCACATGTTAAGAGAGCTGAAGTTGGTGAGCTGACTTGTATATTGGATCCAAGACATGCATCTGAGGCCAGATGCTGAAAGGGAGGAGGGTATCAGTAATTCTCTTGTCCTGAGGAAATCTTGAAGCCAAGCAGTGCTTTTTTCTAACCTTAGTGGCAGAGAGAAGTGTCACTCTCACAACTTGATGTTGTGTTGAAGTCACCCATCAGTAATGTGTTGTGTGGGAGTCATAGTAGAGAAAGTTGTTCCAAAAGCTGGTGTTGGGATTCAAGATGACACACAAGAAAAAATTTCTGCTCCCAAATTGAGCCTTGACCAAGTGACTCTTGAACTAGCGTGAACAGAACCCTATCCTGAAGGCACCAAAACCAGATTTGATCAGGAAGCATCACACATATGAGAATTGATGGAATCACCTTCAGAAATCCCATCCCTGTTTCCCAAATTATGAGAGGCACTTCCCCACTGCTGTATTCATGAGGACGATGTAGTACAATGAGGGCACTGTCCAAACGGTCAATCCAGAAGGCATTAAAAGATCCTGATCATTGGGTTCACGGAGGTCCCTAAGGCATCATGTCCCCATATGCTTTGTCAAGATTTTGATATGCTTGGACAATAAGCACATATTAGGCGGATTGTGTAATAACATTTAAGGGGGTTGAACTTGGATAGTCAATTTGGCAAATAGAGTGAAAACTGCCAGAGCCTCAATGATGAGGCAAAACCCCTAAAATTGTAGGAAATAAAGTGAAACTGAGCTGATAGCCCAAAATTGATGAGATGATTGCAGATTAATAAATGAATGAGAGAATGTATGAGGAAGTTTTTTTAGAAAGAAGAAGAAAGAAGAGGGGTTTAGTGGAAGTAGTCCATTATCATGTATATTAAATAACTGATCTTTGGTGGGGAGATAGCTCCTTGTTAATAAGTTTTTATTATTATATATTGAGGACCAGTGATCCTCTATTGCTCATCTGTTGCTCAGTGGGGTTTACCCTGTGTGACCAGCTTGGCGGATTCAACCTAATTTGACAAAATGTTAATGGTGGTGCTCACTGCAGGGGGCCCATTAATCAACTTATTAAATAAAGACATATTCACTAAGAAATGGCGCAACCAGTCCCCTTAACAGGGTCCAACTAGTTTATTGAGTTATCTCAAACGCAGAACTAAAACTTGCCTTGGATTTATTACTCCAGGACCAAAAATGCTTTTCTTAGAGAATAAAGATATAACGAATCATCTGGACAAGACCTTCCACCAACTTTACTTGATTGGCTGCCAATCCAACCATCTTTACAAACACTTAAGTGACACCACCAAGTGGCTATACTGTGCAGAGTTATAACTGAATAGTGCCATTAAAGAGGAAGAAGTATGTATTGACAAGCCAATCCCATTTAACTCTGACAAAAACATACCTGGTTTTTCTAAACGGTTTGAATTTGCAGTAGAAGGAGCTTCTGATTGGCGGAAGGCTAAACTGTTGTTATCCGCTCTGGATGTCAAGAGCACTGACCAGGTCACATGTTACCTTGAGTAGTACAATTACATATCAAGAGGTAAAGAGAACGTGATCTTCTTGCTTGGGGGTGTGGCAAAAATAGCGTGGAGCAAAGCAGAGTTTTAGATTATTTAGTTTCAAAATAATGAGTCCTTGGTGGAGTTTGCGGAGCAGTTCACAGTTGAGTTTCATGTGTTGGTGGGAGCAAATATTTTACCAAATGAGGAGGTGGGCATAGTGATGATGGCTACTGTTAAGCTATATTGAGAACTGTATAATGCTATGAACTACATTCTTCATGATGGTTTAGAGTTATTAAAATTGTCAATTGTTTAAGCCATCTATTAGTTACCTTTAGTGCGCATAATGTGGAACGGAATGCTCCTGCAACTGCTACCAAATTTTTGTTGGGAAAGGGACTTAACAACATGGGTGCAATCCGTTGGTTAATCCTTGTCCACTCAATGCTCTGGTGGTTCCTTTACATCCCCATTATCATCAACCAGCTTATAATTGGACAAATTACAACCCATCATTTAATTTTTGACCCAGACCTTTGGGGGTGATACAGAGATGAGAGCCGTTTATGAATGCTTATTTCTTGTGTGGCCAAAGAGTAATTATGCGGCTAGCTGTCTGGGTAGGCTGAATGCTCATACAGTACTGGCTACCCCTATTGAACAGGGAAAAGAGCAAGCGGAGTAGAGATGGAACACTATGCTTCTGCTGATTCGACCCTATTTGTCACTGATGATTCTCACAAGTCGCTTTGTGTCATCCCTATTATACACCCTGACGATTTATTACACCAACAAATTCACCACAATATCTTGGCCTCAAAATGAGGGAGAAATCCAAATAGTGCAGACTCAGAGTTCCGCCAAGATGTGCAAAATTCATGCAACTGGAGAATCCTTGAGCGGAATTTTACAGTCAATGGTGGACCTTCAACAAATGGCACAACCCTAGAGGGAGTGACCATGGCGATTCCAGTAGAACAAATTTCCCAGGAGTTTCCTCATGTTGGCTCTGATATTATCACTTTTCTGGATAACCAAAAGGCCTTTGGATGTTCATTTAATAAACACCAACGGTTCCTCTTATTCAGATTGTACATACTGTGAATTTTCGTTCAGAATACAAAAATTTGGGCGATTATAGATACTGGCACTACAGTCAATATAATATCCACTAAGCTAGTGGCTAAGTTTCCACTGAAGCCTGATGTGGAACATCGAGTAGTGTATGGGACAGCAGGGGCACAGAGCACTGCGTTGGAGGGTGCATACAACGCATTGTCTTTGAGGTTTGGGTCAGTTGGCGCATCCACTCCAGCTGTGGGTTTGCCTAATAATAACTACAACATGTTGATTGGCGCTGCATTCATGCGGCAATTTGGGGCCATGGTTAATATGGAAGAAGAAACCATTAGTATCCTAGGCCAACAGATCCCCATTTACTTTACCTCCAGCGGAGCCCTAAGGACCTAATCTGCTCCAGTCAGAACAATATATCATATAGTGAAGGGGTAATTGCTGTTTAATATTGGCGGGTGAAGTGGAGGACAGAGCCCTTCCTAGCCAGATTTACGAGTATAACAGTATTCCGCTATGGGAGGCAAGTACTTTAAGCATACCCTCTGGGCATCAGGTCATAATAGGGACAGAGCTTAAAATAGAAGTTCCCAAAGGGCTATATGGGGAAATTGTGGGGCACTGCCAGAAATTGCAGCTTGAACCTCATGTGGCTCCAAGGCTACTGTTACCAGGACATAGTGAATTGAAGGTATTGCTAGCGAACCTACAGAAGGAGCCTATAACGGTCCAAAGGCACCAAGTGGTGGCTTATTTACACATGACTCCAATCAATGTAGTCCACCATGTTCATGATTTTGGGTCTTTGGAGGACCTTGAGCTACCTGTTAAAACCTCATTCAGCGTGATGACAGTGGTTCTGTGAGAAGCTCTGACTGGGCTGTCAGAGGAACATAAAGATAAGGATATGGCCCTGTTTGAAAAATAACGAGATATTTTTGCATCCAATGACCACAATTTGGGATGCTCCCGCAGGGTAGTGCATCAGGTAGACACAGGAGACCACCCTCCCATTTGGTCACAATCCATCCGGCGCTCAAAGGCTGCGGGGAAATCAGTCTCTGATGAGGTAGATAAATTTATTGAGCAAAGGATGTTAGAGCCATCCAGGAGTCTGTGGGTATCGCCAGTGCTCATTGTTAAGAAAAAATGGCACAAAACAGGTGGTCATTAACTACTGGAAGCTTAATATCATCATGAAGAAGGACTCATATCCTCACCCACAGATTGACGATGCTTTAGATCGTATGGATGGCGCTAACTTCTTCTCTACCATGGCTTGATATCAGGGTACTGGAAGATTGAGTTGCTAGTGGCAGAACATGAGAAATATGCTATAATCACCTCAAACGGGTTGTTCCAGCCTACACATATACCACAGGATTTTCGCAACGCTCCATCTACGTTCCAGAGGGCTATGGATACTACCTTAGGTGACCCAAATCTGTCTTGCCTTTTTAGTTTACCTTGACTATATTGATGTATTTTCGCAGACATTCACAGAGCATCTTGACCACTTAGAACAAGTGTTCTGCCAACTTGCTGATGCTTATATCAAGATCAAGCCTCGAAAGTGTCAACTTTTCAAGGAGCAATTGGAAAACCTTAGATTCATGGTGGACTCAAAAGGTCTTAAACCACAGCCAGAAAAGGTGGAAGCTATATGTAAGATGCCTCTGCCAGGCAATAAGTGAGATATCCAAGTGATTGGGGATTGTCAGTTACTACTGACAGTTCATTCCTAACTTCAATTTGTATTTGGACACCGCTCTTTGAGCTATTGAAGAGAATGCCACCTTTAACTGGACAGAACTATGCCAAAATGCTTTTGATGTCATGCAGACAACATTGGTGAGCACCCCTGTATTTCAATACCCTAATTTTGATAAAGAGTTTATTGTACAAATGGATGCTTCACTTTCCACTGTAGGGGCTGTGCTATCCCAAAAAAATGATGATAGGTGGAGCACCCTGTTGCTTTTTGCAGCCAGAGCCTGAATTCTCATGAATGGAATTACATTGTGACCAAGCAGGAGTGCTTAGCGGTGATTTATGCATACAAACAGTTTTGGGTATATCTACATGGGGTAAAATTTAAAGTGGTAACCAATCATGCATCCTCATGTTAGCTGCAGAATCTTTATTACCTGAAGGGCAGCTTAAACAATGGGCATTGAAGCTCCAAGCATATGACTTCAAAATTATACACTGGCCAGGAGCAAAACATCAGAATGCAGTCTGTCTCTCACGGTTACCAACAGTCGCCATCATGGCAGATCTGACTGACATAATGTATGAAAAGATGATTGTGGCAAATACCATGATGGGTTGCCACAAGTGATCAAGGTGTTGGATGGACTCCGCCATGACAGCTTCTTTGGTAATGGGGAGATATATATGCGAATTGGAGAATGGATGCTGAGTTCACTCAAAACCATCCGCCAGGCCAGCAATTATCATTGATGCACATAGGGCGGTAGGTCATGGAGGGTGTCAGGATTCTACATTTACAAGGTACAAGCTTTTTCTAGGGGAGAAGATTGGCAGATATGAGCATGCGGGACATAGCCTTAAAACTACTTAGTTATTACAATAAGTTCCAAGTTAAGGCTCAATCTCACGTCATAAGGTCATATTTTGAATTCAAGGAATTAAATGAATTACTCCAAATTCGACCTAAATTCATTTTATTATGCTCACGAATATTTTATCTAATTACGAGGCCACATTCACCCAACTTCATCATCTGTGGTCTAAAGCTCCTAATATCTGTATCAGCTGTTCATTCTGGTAGCCAACAAATTGGACCTTTACAACTGGACTATTGATAGAGCTCCTACTTAAGGTTAATACTAATTTAACCTATGCTATGAAGTTATCACCAGGAGACCAAGAAGCTCAGCTGACTTTCCAGGTGTGACGCAATGAAGGACAGGACACATGAGAATCAAGTATGACTTATGAATCACTCCTCACCATTCCCAATTAATCATGATTCCCCTTATTTATTTATTTAACCAAGGCAAGACAACCAGGGGATAGGCATTACCGAGTATGTGTGGAAAACGAAGATAGATAAAATTGGGCACCCCAGGGTACTCAGGTTACCCCTGTTGCCAGCGGGACTGCCAGGTATGGGGGGTTGGTGTGCTACTCTGAGGGGGTTTCCCCACTATGGAGCAGGTGTGAAGGAAGGGGTCTGTGTGGAGGAACCAGAGTGGGAACCACGATTCTATGAACGCCTGTTGCCTTGGCCTCATATATCCATAGAGCCAGGCTTGAAAGTGCTCCAGTAAGTGGACTTGGAACCTGTTGATAACCCCATGGATGGTTGGGACCGTGCCCCTGAACACATCTAAGGCAATGGTGTGGATTTTCCACATTGCAATGGGTATCATTAGGGAGCAGAGGGTAGATGGAATTGGTGATTCAATTTGGAGTGCATGGATGCTCCTTGATATAGAAAATTCCTGCTCGTTTTGGATCTTAAGCAGGCGCGCGACTTCCTGCCATATGGCTTTGATTGGGGGCATGTTTCTAGGCGGTGATGTAGAAAGCCCTCCCCTCCACATACTTCACAGGTTGCGTGGAGGGAATTGTAGCGGTCCGCCATCCTATAGGTCCTTCTCAGATAGCACCAGGCATTGGCTCTTACCCTCAGCTGTAGGAGTGGGTGGTGCGTCATTCTCCACACTGTCTTCTATGTGGTTAAATCGTAGGGGATGTCCAACGCATCTAGGTATACGATTCTGGCAATGGTTGGGGTCATAGCAAGCATATCTCTCTGGGGGTGGTTTTCTGAATTTCTTAATTTAAAGTGGGGGCTGGGTCATCCCCTTCCCTGCACAGTGCCAGTGTTCTCTACGGTCCATCCCATGCAGCGGATGGTTCAGAGGATACGTTTGAAGTGAGGAGGGTTCCATGCAGGCCCGTTGCAGTAGGGTGTTTATCAAGGTATGATAGTAGTCTGGGTGGGCTATGTGGGTTGGTTAATTTAAGCACCTGTGCGAAGTTAATTATAGCTGCCCTAGACCAGTGTTGTTGCGGGAGGTCTGGGGCAAGGACTTCCTTTATCCAGGTACCCAGGATGCGGTTGGCGTGGCTCTCAAAATCTATTAGTCCCATTCCTCCGCTTGAGCGTGGGCCAAAGAGTGTTTCCATCCATATGGGAGGATGGGATCTGGGCCACAGCCAGCCCTGGATGAGAGCGCGGATTGATGTTATAAAGGTGGGTGAGAAGGCGTTTGTGAGGGCAGGGTACCGTAGTATTGGGAGGATGAGTGAGTTAGCAACTGCTACTCGCCCCATTAATCCTGGGGATCTTCCCTTGAGGGAGGCGACGCGTTTGGATATCTGATGTAGTAGGTTGCTTTCCATTGTCTCATTAGCATATCCCCTGTTTCCAGCCATATCCCAAGGTGGCGGACAGGAGTGGTGGTGGGAGGTGATGAAAAGGGTAAGATTAGTGGGTTTTTCCTTCATATGGGGGTATTAGGTTCTTTTGTTGTAGCCCAGCTGTTAGTGTACTTGCCTAAGAGAATGATTTCTGTCTTCCTTTTGTTGAGCGATGCATTGCTCAACATGGAGTATTCCTCTAGGGTGCGTTCCAGCTGTCGGGCATCATTGTTGTTAGCTATGCCTGCCACACAGTCATCCGCAAAGGCCAGTATCTTGAAAGTTGGCTGGCCTTGTGCAGTTATGCCCATGAGTCGTGAGTCAGTTACGCGGAGGAGTGGATCAAAACTGAAATTATACAGTAGTGGGCTGAGGGGGTCCCCTTGTTTGAGCCCTCTGTGTGGTGTGATCTTGTTAGTTAGGAATCCAGAGCCGCATACAGCCATGGTTGCAGATTCTGTTAGGAGCATCGCCCGGTTTATGAATATGGGTGGGAGTTTGAAAGCGTGTAGGCATTCCTTTAGGTATGAACAGCTAACGCGGTCATATGCATTTTCCTGGTCTAAGAAGACTAGGGCTCCAGTTGCTTTGGACTGACATATGTTTGCAACAGGGTGTATGTTGTTCCAGATTGAACGCCCTGGTATAAACCCAAACTGGTTGGGTGATAGGACGTCAGATGCAATTGCGCCTAATCTAGCTGCTAAAATTTTTGTTAGAATTTTTGTGTCAGTGTTGGAGAGTGCAATTGGGCGCCAGTTGGCCAGGTCCTACTTGTCTCCCTTTTATACAAGGTCTTAACATAGGATTCATGACCTCCTGGTAATAGGCGTGTTTCCAACAAGCTCTGGTTCATAGATGCCAATAGGAGGGGGGAAATTTGTTGAAAATATTTTTTGTAAAATTCGTAGGGTATCCCATCAGGCCCTGGGCATTTCCTACGTGGTGCACCGCGGATTGTATCCCAAAGCTCCTCCCATGTAATTAGGGTTAGTATGTTGTAATTCGGTGGTGTACTTTGTATCTCAGCAGTTTGTATAAATTCTTTAATTTTGTGCGAATCTGTTAGCATTTCGCAATATAATTCGGTGTAATAGTGGTGTACTTCCGCCTTGACCTCCTCAGGGTCAGTTGCCACGGTGCCGTCAGTCTTGTGGACCTGTGTGCATGAGGGCTGGTTGCCGCGGGAGTGGAATTGGTGGAAGAATTATGTTGAACATGTTTCTCCTTCCTTTATAAACTTACCTTTGTTTTATACTTTTATTCTGTGTTGGTGCTCAAAGATGAGGGTGTTTAGTTGGGCAGATATTTCCGCCCATTTGCATCCCCAGTTGGGGCTATAACTGGGTCTTGGAGTGTTATTCTCGAGGTGGTCCAGTTCCACCAAAGTACGCCTGATTGTGGCTGTATCAGCGGTGTACTTATGTGATGCGATATGTCAGGTTTTGTTGATTAGTTTCTTTTTGAATTTTTCCCATGTTGCAATGGGATCAAAGTGAATGGGGCTGCGAATTCTTGGTTCGTGGCCTCATGTTCAACCCATTTGGTTATTTCAGGTACTTTTATGTAGTCTGGGTGTAACTTTCTCCAGGGCGACACCTGTGCGTGGGCTCAGGTTGGCAATAACTGCACCAAAACAAGTCAGTGGTCAGAAAAATTGACTTTTTTGTAAATTTGGAAATTCTTGATCATTGGGATTGTGGAATGAGGATGTGATCGATGTGGCTCATTGATATGAGCGTTCCCTCACATATGTTGGGCCATGTCATGTGGGGAAGGAGTGGTGATATGGGGGCGAGGGCATCCTGTAGGCCCAGGGATGCCTTCATTGTGCGGAATTTGATGTGTCCCGGTGGGTATCCCCTGGGGTTCAGCCATTGGTCCATGTCAGGGTTATCCCAGCAGTTAAAATCACCCAACAGGATAGTATCTGGTGGGAGGGTGAGTGTTGGAACAGTTTTGAGAAATTGTTTTCTCTCAGCTGCGGTGCATGGTGCATAGATGCATGCTATCAAGATTGTTTCCTCTTGGCATGTGATCGTTTCTACCAGGATGCAGCTGTAAAGGTATGACGAGGAGTTTTTAATTTTTAATTTTTTGTTATCTTGGACGTTCACCCCACAGTGAGATGTCCATAACGATTTTGATGGTGAGACCCTGGCTGACCAGGATCCTTCTTCCCCTTGTAGACAGTGGGTTTCTTGGATGGCCAAGATGTCTACAAGGGGTTTTTGCAGGAAGTCCAGCTTTTGGCTTGGGACGTTTGAGCCCTGGATTCCACAATGTTTAGCGTCCCTATTGACACTGAGGTGCCCACGGCGCCTCAGGAGCAGTTGGGAGGGCCCTCTGGCCCTAACCCACCATGGCTCATTTTGGCCATGCTCTGCATCTGTACTCCAACTCTCTCAGTGACAATGTCAGTTCCCTTGATCTGACTCAATTTTTCGTGGGAATTGCAGTTTTTGGAATTTGCATTATCTTTTCCAACACGTATCTCATGATGGTTCAATGTGGGGTGCTGATTGGGTTCTGTAATTTTGGGGTTTAAATTTGGAGAATTGTGCACCGCATTTTCGCCCACATTGCGGTTGAATTGTTCCTCAAAGTGTGCAAGATTGATGTCACTTGGTGACTCAGTTGAATTGCTGTGAAAATTTTCAACCTGGCATATTGTTCTGATTGGTTGGCTTGGTGAATATCCAAAATATCCTCTTGAATTTATCCAGGGTCGATGGATGATTCCGCGTGTGCTGCCACCTCAACTGCTGCCCGCTTGCAGGCTTTTTGTGCCACTTTGCATTGTTTATGTGTAACTGGGTTCACGATGGAGTAAAGTCCATCTTCACCCCAGCGGAATGGGTGGTGACCATCAGTCAATCTAGAGAAGTTTTCGTTTCTTTTGCCCATGGCTTCCTCACAGTAGTCTGCTTCCATTAAGCCTTTCTTCATGGGGCATGCGTGTTCCTTGTGTCTCATGAACCGCAGTGGTTGCATATAGGCGGTGCGCGTTCCAGTGTAACTCGGAATGTGGATGACTTTCCCCCATCCATAAAGTGATTCTCTGCTGTGTGGGGGATTCTTGATAAATCATCTTCCACTTTGGGGAATGGGTTGATCATGGCAACAGCTTTGCCTGTGCACAGGGCTGGCATCAGGCGAAATCATTGTAATTTGAGTTGCATAATTTCTCCATAGGCTATGAACTCTTTGCGGAGCTCCTCCTTGATTACTTTTGAGGAAGGTTTGTAGGGAGCAAGTCAAATGAGATGAACAAAGTTTTCACTTTGTTCCATCTAGTGCACGCAGTGCACTATTTTTTTGCCCTCAGGAAGGGCAATTCTGACGCAGACTTTTGCTGCGGCCTCCGCTTCTTCAGATGTTTCAAAACCAATATTGATCCAGCCATAACCCATGTTATTGGTGGTGACATATACCGCGTGGGGGAAAAGGGAGGGCTCTGCCTCGCATGTTTTCTCCCACAGGGTTGGGGACTCATCCCCAAGGAAGAGTCAGAGCCCATGCTCCACCTTTGAAAGGGGTTGGTTACATTGGATATACATGTATTGATCTTGTTTTATAGTAAACACCATAAACCCAGACAGTGTCTGAGTTTGTGGTTTCTTGGCGGCTTGGGTTCCTGGTCCCCCTCCAAGGCGTTTCTTGCCCTTGGGTGCACCGTTTTGCGCACCTCTTGATGTGACGCTCACCCAGGTTATATTAGATTTATTATTAAAATCGCCCATCTCTCCTATGTGATTATCAGAAATTGCTGTTTGAATTGAATCATAGTAACTAAAGTGATTGTTACGGGAAAGAAAAGCTGATTCACCTTATACTTTTAATCTTACTATAAATATTACTGTCTTATTTTTAATAAAGTACTTTTTCAGTAGAATATATTATTCATCTTATTTTGTTTAAGTTCTTATTTCCTAATGAACAAAGTCACATCCAACCTTTCATCTAAAGTAGCCCCTGTCCTCTCAGCTGGCCATAGCCTCCTACAGTCAGCCACCATATTGGGTTTTCCAGGGTTAGCACCAGCGAGCACATTTAGCGGAAACCTGGTATCTGGTGCTCACTACAGGGGCGCTTCCAAGGAACACCCTGAGGAGTTACTTTAACCTTTGACGAAGAAAATCAATCTACAGTGTACAATCCAGATACTGATCTTCTGACCTACCTCCTCTGGATTGGAAAAGATAGAGTGACAGTGGGGACCAACTTTCCAAAGAAACCCTTTGAGTATATCCCAAAAGACTTTGTTCACTTCAGGACTCCCAATCAGTTGAAACCTTTACTTGACCTGTTAAGGACGCCTGAAGAATTTAAAAAAGATGTTATTAAGCAAAAATGCCAGCATCATAAAGAAAAAATTAATGAAGGCAATATTTATTACAAGGATCATGAATCTCGTTTCAGGAGGATTTGGGATGCTAAGAGAAGAAGCTTTTGAAGATATTATACAGCGAAATGACTATTGGATCCTAGTACCGGTTTACTGTGATGAGAAAGTTATGTTCAAAAACCTTTTGGCTTTTAACAAGACCAAAAATGAAATTAGCCAAGCTATAACACCTCTCAGTCAAAAAGAAAAGATCATTACTATCAGAGTGCTAAAATTTTAATAAAAGCAATTAATTTTAATACCAACACTATTATTTATTAAGGTGACAAAAATCGAATTTCAAATTATGAGGCCGTTTCCCCTTCTGCTGTTTCAGAGTAGAAAGTGAAAATGAAGCCCATTGCCTGTTTGGATCCAAAAGTGTCAAATGGCAAAATAAAACTTGACTAATGAGCCTTAAAAAACTAATAAAACTGACCAATTGGGAAAGTGACAAGGGCTAAATTCCAAAATCAATGATGAAATTAAGCCTCAAGAGCTATTTTTCAAATTTGACAATGGAATTAAGCCTTAGAGCTAATTTCAAGCTCAACAATGGAATTAAGCCTCAAGAGCCCCAGGGAGACTCTAATCAATTTGAGAAAGTTGAGAGTTGATTTCTCAACTCGAAATTAAGTCTCAAGAGCCCCATGGAAGCTCCAATCACTTTGAAAAAAGACAAAAGCTAAATTCCTAATTCATAATTAGGCCTCAAGAGTTAATTTTTAAACTTGATGCTGGAATTAAGCCTTGAGAGCTAATTTCGACACTTGATGCTGAAATTAAGCCATGAGAGCCCTGTGGATGCTTCAAATACATCCACCACCTCAAATTGCCAAAAGCGCTTGACAATTCTACCTGGGACTTACCTTAGTTTAAGAATCAATGAGCCCAATAATTCCTCAATGTCAAAATTGTTATCTATCAATGTCAAAAGCTCTTTTCCAAAAAATGGGCAAGATATTATCAGAATGGAGCATCTAAATTACCTAGATCAGCTTGTAGCTTGGAATGTCGCTGATCCTGACAAATCTGAGCCAGCTCAGACCTTACCAATCATCATCAGATGAATATTTTTGTGGCCCAATAAAAGATACATCAGTCAAAAGAACTTAATAAAATTTACCAGCCAATTTACAGCAATTATATTGCGAATACCTCAACTACTAATTGGGTCAATTAAATCTGCAGGGACCAAGGCTTCCTCCACTTGGACAATGCTTGATGGGGACTATGTCGGGATTCTCCATTTACAAGGTGCAATCTTTGTTCAGAGGATAAAATCAGCAGATATGAGCATGTGGGACATACCCTTCAAACAATTCAGTTATTTTAATAAATCCCAAATTAAGGCTCAATCTCACGTCATCAGGTCATATTTCAAAATTTTTGGATTTTATCTGAATTACTCTGAATTTGACCTAAAATCATTTTAATTATGCTTACAAACACTTTACCTAATTACGAGGCACATCCACCCAACTCAACCATCTGTGTCCTAAAGCTCCTAATATCTGTATCAGCTGTTCATTCTGGAAGCCAAAAAGTTGAACCTTTACACCTGGACTAATGGAAGAGCTCCTACTTAAGGTTAATACTAATTTAACTTATGCTATGAAGCTATCACTCATAGATCAAGAATCTCAGCTGACCTTCCAGGTGTGACACAATGAAGGACAGTCCACATGGGAATCAAGAATGACTAATGAATCACTCTTCACCATTCCCAATGAATCATGATTCCCCTTATACTTTCATTAGTACTATAAATATTACTGTCTTATTTTTATAAAGTACTTTTTCAACAGAATATTATTCATCTTATTTTGTTTAAGTTCTTATTTTATTCTATTGAACAAAGTCACATCCAACCTTGCATCTAAAGTAGCTTTCGTCCTCTCAGCTGACCATAGCCTCCTGTAGTTAGCCACCATATTGGGTTTCCCAGCGTTAGCACCAGTGAGCACATCTAGTGGAAACCTAATAGAGGGTGCAGAAAACGCTGGAGTTCTTGAAACCCCATTACTATTGGGAGAGATGCACTATGATATTATTGAGACAGTTGCTTGTTGTCACCGGTGTCAAGTGGAGAAACCTTTCCACAAGAATAATATCTATCAGCTGGTTAGGCCCCGTTTTTTGTGGCACACTGTTACCCTTGATGGGGTGGGCCCTCTATTAACAGGTGTGAATCTCTCTAAATATACTTGTAGCCATCAATTACTTGACCATGTGGGTGGAAGCAAGAGCAATCAGTGATTTATAAGCTCAAATCGTCACTAAGCTCATTATGGAGTGCGTCATAAATTGATATGGCGTTCCACAGTTTATTCTCATAGAAAACGGAACAAATTTTATGTTGCATGTCCAACCAAGTTGAACGAGTTAATGGCCATCCGTGGGGTCTTAACTACCCCATACACCTGAATCCAAAAGGATGGTTAAACGGGTCAATGTCACCTTGGTGAACATTCTCTGTAAGCTTGTAAATGATCAGCCAGCTGACTGGAGTACCCTTTTATCCACCGCCATCTTCACATACAATATTAGCTATCATTCATCGATGGGGAAAAGTCCCTTCCAATTACTTTATGGAAGACATACAGCTTTGCCAGAATTGCTTTATTCCTGTGTGGAGGATACCGGCAAAGTGGAGTCCCAATGTTATTTGACTAACTTAACGGACATTCTGATCAAACTCTAAACTGAAGCATATTCTACTAGTTTAGCTAAGAAGATTTGGTCTCAGCAGCTGACCAAAGTAGACGCATCGGCATCCCACAGTTTGTGGTAGGAGATCTTATCCTGTTCCATGCCCAACACTGGTTTGGAAGTAGGAACAAGCTCGCCAGCATATGGATCAGACCATTTGAGATTTTTGAGAAGACTGGTGTCAATACCTACGCTATTGAGGAACCAATAGGTTGTCATATTATCAACTGAGTACATACAAAGTTCCTTTGAACATACAAGCAACAGGAGGTTATTGTCCAGTCAAGGGGGTGATGTTGAGATTTTGATATGACTGAACAATAAGCACATATACAGTGGAATGTGTAATAATCTCTGAAGGGAGATTCAAACTTCAAAAATCAATTTGGTGAATAGAGTGAATTCCGTTGGAGCCTCAATGATGAGGCAAAACCCCTAAAATTATAAGGAACAAAGTGTTACTAATCTGATAGCCCGTAATTGATGATTGCAGATTAAAAGCTGAACGATAGAATGTAGGAGGAGGTCTTTTTGGAAAGAAGAAGAAAGAAGAGGGTGTAGTGGATGTAGTCCATTATTATATAATATATTGTATAAACTGGTCTTTGGTGTGAAGATAGCTCCTTAATATTAAATTCTTTGTTATTATTTATCAAGGACCAGCAATCCTCATATCACTAATCCGTTGTTCAGTGGTGTAAAAATTTACTGGTTTCTGTTATTATCAGCAAATAACCCCAATAAACTTATTACTTCACAGGTTTGGTTCTTGTGCACTTCATCCGCGTTGTATAGTATATTATATTATCAGTTGATAATAGTATGATGACTATTATCCATAGTTGAGTAGAATTCTTATATCTCAGCCCAACGCTCAGCCAGTATTTTCACTTGAAATACTTGAGATGTCATGATCTAGGGATTTGTTCCCTCATTCTGTCCAACCCCATCTTCTATGATATTCCCTGGTAACAGTCTCTTTGGTCCAACACACAGTTGGCAGCAATCCCCAATTGTTTCTCCTTCTTCTCTAGATCCCCGCTTAGATCTTTGCTCTTTTCCCTAAGAGTCTCCCAATTATCGCACACAGCAATAATATCCTTGAGAAGAATAGAACAGTTGAAAGCTGATGATAGTTTACTACTTAGACTATATTCCAGATGAAAACTATATTGATAAAATACTGTTGTATTATCTGTTTTTATTATGAGTGAACTCTAGGGAATTTATAGTAGGGATTCAGTCATCTAACCCTTGGTTGACACCTCTTCAATGAAACAGCAGCCGTTGCCATTGAATCACCCATCCTCGTCTTGGCAGCAATGGTCTTCCCCATCCTGGCTAGGATTCCATCATTGGACATCAATGAGACCTAAACGGAAAGAGTCAGAAAACATGTCCCTAACATTTTCCTCTTGATCCAAGTGAACCAACCATATTTGGCTAGCCACCTGCTTAGGTAATGGTACTTATTACCCATTAAGGCAGGTTATGCACCAACTGATCAATTCGCTAGTTGAAGGTGGCATCACTCGCCCCACAACTTGCTACTCATTCCCAATTAGTCAGTGATGAAACCTGACCAATCCCAATCGGTACACCTGATAGTTAATCACTATCAGATGCTCATATTTCATTGGCAACTCACCCAAAAAGATCTTAAGTATCTATCCGGATTGATCCCTGATGGATATGACCAGGCGAATATCCCAAAATTACCCAAACATAGTTACTCCAAAATTTGGGTCAAATAATTTCCAATTCACCTAGCCTTAGGGAATTATCCCTTTAGCAATTCCTGGTAATATATCAGGCTGGGAATATGGGCAAAAATCCCTACACATCCCCCTCTTGCCTAGATTTCTAGCAAGAAAAGGACTGGGTCATGATAACACCGCTTCAGACACTCAGTTGAATACTTCATTGACTCAGGCAGAATACAATTGTCAATACTCAACGCTGCTCAGGATGACCTTTGGCGTGCGGCTATCTTCCTCTTCCTCCTCACTACCACCTACTCAGAGTGCGGTCCCCACAATCTACTGTCATGCTGGGCTGATTGATTTACTCGTGATTATACTAGTCCTGGGATCTGGTTTTCCCCTCATCAGGGCATATGACCCACTGTCATATTCAAAATATTTGGTACAGCGTCCTCAATTTCCTGATTTTCTCCTCATCCTAGACAGGAGACTCTTTCTGTTAAAGTTCACTTCATGGCCCAATTAAGAATGCTTATTTATGTTCGCCATTGTTATTTCTCTCATAACCTCTTGGCTCAAGTCATTCCTAATTCTTTTCTTGGAGAGCTTATCCCATTAATTTTGAAATTAATTTCTCCAAAATTGGAGCTTAATGGATTGTAGAGTGCATAATGTCAACTTCCATTTAAGCCCAACATCCCACCTCTCGTCCAGCTCATATGTCAAATTCTGAGTCACAGTACCAGCAGCTTCTAAATAGTTTTTCTGATCAAGATCTTTGGCTCTTCCAGAAGATGAGTTGGGATGCATGACGGAATCTCATCTATGGTCCTTCCAGGGCTCATACGCCTAGTCTGGCACCAGTGGCTAGTCCTTTCATCAAATTACCAGAAACGGTAACCAATCCCTCTGAAACCAGGCTTGCAATCATTTCAACAACTATCAGCCAATTCTTCCTCTGTCATCAATTCCAGATTTGGATTTCAAAACTCTCCTGGATTTGGTTCCTTTTGCAGATGCACTAACCATCATTGTGGATGCTCCTGAGATTATGCCTTTTTCTCTTGATTGCTCTTTTCTTGCCAGGTCGGACCTGCTTCCTGAGTTCCTCTTCTGACTCGGACAATACTACAAACCCACCATCCTGGCTACCAAGCTCACTATTGGTAACAGTATTAAACATTTTGAGCTCCCCTATGCTGAACTCTGGGCCCAAATCACTGAGGCTTTGTCCCTAGTGCTGAATCCCTCCGATCTTGAGAACATCCTAGATCAGGATATCGCTGCTTATGCTCTTTGCTTTGCTAGCCAAGTTCTTTGAAGTTGGTCCACAAAGCTTCCAGCCTCTCCTAGGTTTCATCACTCCTTCAGCTTCAGCTTTTGAGAAGCCCATAGTCATCGCTTGCAGGATGCCATTCACTCCTTGCACAACTATCTCATCTCCAGTGCTTCCCATTGGTATCTTCCGCTGATGGCTTTAGTAGGGGGTATGATTTGGCAACCCCTGTCAAGCATCCTTTGTTTGCTGCTGGCCCATATATCTGGTGTTCTTGACGAAGCCTGTTGTCAGGCGCTCAAGACTAATCTTCCAGCTCTGGTATCATATTGGGATTACTTGGGGTTATTTGCCAACTGCCTCTTTTTATACAGTTGCTTTCCTCCCCACTCTGGGGTTTCACGATTGGCTTCTTCTGACATTTCAATTTCATTCAACTAGTCACTTTCTCACAGGGATCTGCATCCACTCAAAGAACTTGGTTTCATGTAGATCTATCCCTCACTAGCATCTGATCTCACAATGAATTCTATGGGCTATTCATTCCTACTGCGATCCATCCTCCCTCCCCCAAGAGGCGACATAGGCGGAATCGTCCCTGTATTAAGGACAATTAATAAAAAATAAAAATTATAAAACTATATTAGTTTTTTTATGCGGTTAATAATTTTTTCCAATATCTTTTATCAATCTTTTATTTTTATTCTTCTTTTTTCCATGGGACTTGACCTTGCTTTGGTTCAGCGGTCCATCTTTTTATTTTTTTCCCCAAACTGGGTCCTGGGTACTTAAACCTACCAGTTTTCTATGGTTCAGAGATCCTTTTTGGACTTAACCATCTAGATTGGTTCAGAGGTCCTTTTTTCGACTTGACCTAATCATCAGGACATGACCAACTTAATGGTTCATTAGTCCTTTGGGAACTCTTTTCTTTTTTTCATCAATTCATCACTTCAAATACTTAGCATGGACTCAATTCACAACTCTTCCATCCAAGAGATTCTTGATGGAGTAGGCATCAGTCGCCATCTTGGTGATAACTTCAAACAGACCTGACCACAATGCATCTAGTTTGTTTCTTCTTCTGAAACCATGCATATCGCAATAGGCTACTCTTTCACCTATTCAATATTCTGCTAAAACTGATCAATTCTTATTGTCTGTCGATTTTTCTCATATCCCTTTCTTCAATGTAGTATCAAATGCTTGCAATTGCATATCAATCAGGATATTTATCAGTCGATTAAAGTACTATTTGGCACTCATCCCTAACGTTGGTTCCACCACTGAATATAAAATTGGTGGCAACACGGCCTTCCTCCCATATAACAACTCAAATGGCGTTTTTCCCATCACAGTATGATTGCTGATATTGTAGGCGAATGTCACTGAACTCAGGTACATTCCCCAAACGGAAGTTCTTCCTGTGACCAGCTTCCTCAGCGTCATGGCCAGCATTCCATTCACTCGTTCTACTATTCCATTTGTCTCTGGCCAGTAGGGTACTGACACGACTCCTCTGATCCCCAATATCTCTTTTAATCGCAGGATCACATGAGATGTGAAGTTTGTCCCATTATCGCTAAGCAGACCTGTGGACATCCATGTTGATTTACTACTTGATCCAGGATGAACTTCGCGGTGCTGGTAGCATCTCTTTCGCCAGGGCCTTCATCTTGACTCATCTCATCAGAAGGTCAATAGCAACTATGATGTACTTGACTCTTGCTGTGCTCATCATCAGTGGTCCCATCACATTGATGGACACCGTATGCCAGGCAAATCCAGGGCAGACCATACAGTATCCAGTTGTATTCTTGTGTGGCTTGTGCAGCTGGCACTCCACACAACAATCTAGATAATCCGCGACATTGTAGTTGATTGACTCCCAGTAGTAGTACTGGTGAATATGTTGGTTGTTTTTCTCAGGCTTTATGCCTGACAACCTTATGAGCAGCTTGAACAATAGCTGCTCTTTCTGAAGTCTTTGGGAATAATAACTGCTTCCTGTTAATCATCTTAAACACTTGTCCATCCATGGTCTCAGTGTTTTCCATCACTTTCTGAAGCGCACCTTGGATTTCTCAGGGCTTATTCCCAATTTCTCCGTTGACCATTCTCTGGAATAGCTCATCCGCCTGTGGATATACCATCTGGACCATTGGTAACTGCGATAAGCCATCCACATTCTGGTGAGAAGCCCCCACTCAGTGGACAATCTCATAATCGTAAGCCTGTAGCTTAAGTGCCCATTGGGCCAGTCATCCTTCTGGTTCTCTTAATTTATGGAGTCAATGCAACGAAGAGTGGTCCATCACCACTTTAAAGTGAGTTCCGTGGATGTACACCCACAACTGCTTACAGGCATAAATGACCACAAGGCATTCACACTCAGTTATGGTGTAGTTCCTCTCAGCGGCTGAGAGTGTCCAGCTCACATATGCCACCAGATGTTTGTCCCCTAAGTTCATCTACTTGGCTTAGTATGGCGCCGATCACCATCAATGAAGCATCAGTTTGTATAATAAACTCTCAATCAAAATTCAGATATTTCAAATTTTGGAGAATCTATTAGATACCGGCGTAGCTCATTGAAGGATTCCTGGGCTTCTTCATTCCATATGAATCCTTTTTTCAGATCCTTCAATAGATGGAATAAGGGCTCAGCTATTTGGGCGAAGTCCCAAATAAATCTTCTGTAGTATCTGACCATCTCAAGGAACACTTGGATGTCTCAGACACTCTTCAGCACAGCCATCCATTCTATGGCTTCTATCTTCTGGGCTTGTGGCTGCAATCCACTAGAGTTGATCACGAATCCCAGATATTCCAACTTTTTTGAAGAAGTGACACTTCCTTCATCTTAATCTTCAGGTTAGCCATGGACAGTCGCTTGAATACTTCTTCCATGTGGTGTAGGTGATCAGTAAACGTCCTACTGAACACATTGATATAGTCCAAGTATACCAGGACACACGACAGCTTCAAGTCGCTCAGTATAGCATCCATGGCCCTCTGGAACGTTGCAGGCGCATTAGAAAGACCCTGGGGCATCCTTGTCAGTTGGTATATCCCCTGCGTAGTAATAATCACGCATTTTTCTTGGTCTTCTTTTGGCAATTCGATTTGCCAATATCCTGAGATCAAATCCATCACAGAGAAATACTTTGCTTCTCCCAATTAATCTAGTTCATCGTCAATTCTTGGTAGGGGATATGAATCCTTCTTTGTAATCTTATTCAGCTTTTGGTAGTTGATCACCACCCAGTTGGAGCCATCCTTTTTCTTCACAATTATAATCAGACTCACCCAGGGACTTGATGACAGAACTAGAAGCCCATGCTTCACTAGTTTGCTGATTTCATCTTCCACTACTGCTTTGCCAATTTTTATTGTTGGATAAGTCTCATCCTGATCAGAAAATTTTCCCTGGTGTCGACCTTGTGGATCACATCTCTTGCACATCCCAAATCATGGTCATCCTGAGCAAATACTTCCCAATACTTTTCAAAAAATTTGAGAACCTCCTCTTGCTGGCCTTCCAATAAATCAGTGAGTTGCTCTTGATCAACCAATAGGTTGATACTCTCAGTTACCACAGCTGGTAATCCTATCTCATCATGAGTCCCACAATCATGAGACCTCCTCAATTTGGCCATCAGGATCAGATGAACAAATGCAATGATCTGATTCTTTTAAATCTTCATCAGTTTTTCACTTAAATTCACCAGGAGAATTCAAATTTATCCATGGCCTGGCTTTATTATCCCAGGAGCCCCAAGGCTCCACTCTGGACTTCTTCCAGGGGCTTCCGACCTCCCCATACAACAGCTCAGGTATCTCCAATGTCAATCCCATGTCAACTATCATCTGCGATCCTGGTGGTATGGTCTTCTCATTCTATATCCTCAGTGGAATTCCCCAGTTCTCTAGGATCTCTGTCGGCATTTCTCGTCACTTCCAACCAACTAATTGGTAACAAATCAGGACAATGCCGTCATTGTATATTAGATTGATGAAGTTGTTTCTCCTATTCAGAGGAGCTTCACCATCCTTCTGATATACCAATGATAACGTTTGACCCAATATGGTCAACGTATTATCCTTGAAGTTACATTTAACTCCATACTTGCATAGAAATTCCATTCCAATCAGAATGTAATAGTTTTGGCCAACCAAAAAAACTATTGTTGGCGCAGATACCACCAATGACCTGAAATATAGTGGCAATGCGCTATATGCTCCACAGGAGATGGTGGTATTTGGCCCAGCTGTCCCATACTGCTTCTTATGTTCCAAGTCCAGCGATATCTTCATCCTTTTTACCAGTTTGGTTGAGACAATGTTGATGGGTGCTCCACTATCAACAATCACCATAACCTGCATTTGATTCACTTGTATGTATATAAACATAAACTCAGAGTATTGCAATATAGTGTTTACTGAGTGTATAGCAGCATTATTAGCCAAATCAAGGGTGTGAATCATTTGCGCCAATAAATCAGAAACTGATTCCTTTATCATGCTAGGGGGATCGACAAATTAGCCTCATCTAATTGGACTTCAGATAATTCTTTGGGATATTTAGCAGTTCGAATCTTGTCTGCCAGTTGTCAGGCGTATGGCCAGGCAACTTCCTTTATTATCTCAGGGTCAATTTTCTTCGCCCTGGATCTGGTCACTGCATTTACATCCAAATTGGCCACTTGATACAGCTGATCCTGTACATTGTTCTCCATGAGCAGATCACTGATATCAATTTCCTTGGTCATGATGTTGGGAAAAACAGGCTTCTCCGCAGCTCTAGACTGTTCCCCATCTAGGCCATGGGCCCTTTTCCTGATTCTTTGGTGGCAGCTGAATCTTTCGCCTGGACCGCATTGATTTTATCCTTTGGCTTCTTGCAGTTCACGGCGAAATGTCTTTTCCCACTGCATTTGTAGCAGATCTTTTCCTTCTTATTCAACCATCTCAATTCTATGGGCTTATTCCTTGGCACGGTTTGGTTGTTTGTTTCTTTAGCTCTTTCGTTCCCCTTCATGGTATTTGTATTTCATGCCAGATTAGATTTGAAACTTCTATTTGGGAAATCAAATGTTGCTCCCAAAATCTTCAAATTATCTACCATTCAAGAGGTAGTTATTTCCATCACGAACATAGAAGACATCATGCAATGAAAATTGTGATAGGGCTAAAGGGTTGCTTGTAAAGCGATTCTGGCATTGAAGTCGTCCAGTACTTTCGCTCCAACCAGGATCTGCAACTCCTGGTAGAACTGATCTGCGAAGCTTGCCAGAGACTCGTTTTTATGGAACTGTATTACCATAAACTCCTGTTTGCTCTTTGACCTGTGCATCGGACTCCCAAATTCCTTCATGATGGCCCCTTTTGCCTCCACATACGACCAGCTTTCCCCCTCCAGGTGGGGTAACACTAAGTTCTGACAGTTGGTGTCTAGGCAATTCATGACTGTCAACGCCTTTTGACAATCTCCGTAGCCATACATGGTCATATCAAACAGGTGTTAAAATGCTGGGGCGTTATCCTGATAGAATGTTGGCAATTTTGGTGTCGCCTTTAATTCCTCTGAGTTATCTCTAGCTGATTCTCTAGGTTTGTCCACTCAGCTCACTTGATGAGTGACTTTGGACGTCATCTCTGAAATGGCAGCAAAAGTGAGTGGCATGTTCCTTGGGGTATTTGACTTCCCAATTATCATGTGAGGACTTCTATCTTTGGCATCACTTGCCATATCTGGCTCACAACCGCATTTGTGAGTTTTAAGTTACTTGACCTGTTTTATTAGTCACTCTATATCAGTGCTGAAATTTCTCAATTAAACGCAACCCACTTCTCACTCCATTTCAAATATATGACCTCTCAAAATAGGTCCCCTTCTTTCTTATTCAATAAATTTACTTTCCCAAGCAACTCGTTCCCAAAACTTTAAAAATTATTGATCCCTTCCTCTATCTTGGCGACTTGTTCTTCCAAGGCTGCGAGTTCCTGATGATCCGCTGAGTTTAGGGAATTCTGATTCACAGTGGCTAACTCTATCCACAGTTTGCGTAACACATCTTTGTATGACAATCTTATAAGTTCTTCAACTCAACTACACCCCTGTAGTGCGCACCAAATTGTAAAAATTTACTGGTTTCTGTTATTATCATCAAACAACCCTAATAAACTTATTACTGCACAGGTTTGGTTCTTGTGCACTTCATCCGCGTTGTAGAGTTTATTATATTATTAATTGATAATAGTATGATGACTATTATCCATAGTTGAGTAGAATTCTTATATCTCAGCCCAACGCTCAGCCAGTATTCCCACTTGAAATACTTGAGATTTTGTGATCTAGGGATTTGTTCCCTCATTCCCTCCAACCCCATCTTCTATGAGATTCCCTGGTGACAATCTCTTCAGTCCAACACACAGTCGGCAGCAATCCCCGATTGTTTCTCCCTCTTCTATAGATCCCCACTCAGATATTTACTCTTTTACCTAAGAGTCTCCCAATTATTGCACACAGCAATAATATCCTTGAGAAGAATAGAACAATTGCAGGTTGATGATAGTTTACTACTTAAACTATATTCCAGATGAAAACTATATTGATAAAATACTATTGTATTATCTGTTTTTATTATGAGTGAATTCTAGGGAATTTATAGTAGGAGTTCAGTCATCTAACCCTTGGTTGACACCTCTTCATTGAAACGGCAGCTTTTGCCATTGAATCACCCATCCTTATCTTGGCAGCAATGGTCTTCCCCATCCTGGATAGGTTTCCATCATTGGACATCCTTGAGACCTAAACGGAAAGAGTCAGCTAGTGTGTCCCTAACTTTTCCTCTTGATCCAAGTGAACCAACCATATTTGGCTAGCGACCTGCTTAGGTAATGGGACTTATTACCCATTAAGGCAGGTTATGCACCAACTGATCAATTTGCTAGTTGCAGGTGGCATCACTCGCCTCACAACTTGCTACTAATTCCCAATCAGTCAGTGATGAAACTTAACCAATCTAATTGGTACACCTGATAGTTAATCACTATCAGATGCCCCTTTTTAATCTGCAACTCCGCCCAACGAGATCTTAAGTATTCATTTGGATTGATTCTCAATGGATATGACCAGGCAAATATCCTAAAATCCCCCAAACATAGTTACTCCAAAATTTGGATTAACCAATTTCCAATTCACCTCGCCTTAGGGAATTATCCCCCTAGCTATTCCTAGTAATCAATCAGGCCGGAAATATGGGCAAAAAGGCTAACAAGTGGGTTTACCCTGTGCAACCAGATCAGCAGATTCAATTTAATTCGCCAAAAATTTATCACGCCCTCTAAATAGAAATGCTTTCTAACACAATAAAGTAATTGATATTCTCTCCATCTTTTTGTTTTTTTGACCTATCCACTAATTTATAGCTTCAAGCCTATTTTTGGACTTTATCAAAAGTCATTAGAACTGTTACGCTGAGAGAAGTGGTGCTCACTAGAGGGGGCTTCAATATGTCCTAAATGAAAACATCTATCACAAATAATGGAGAATACTAGAAGTCCCAAAGATCAATATTCTGAACAGTCAAGAAGCAATTTCTCAATAGGTTAGTACCTCCCAGTATAAAGTGCCACTATTAAGCCTGAGAGTCTAGAATTTCAGGCCAAATTCCAGTTCTCCCTTCTCTCAGTTGACGGAAGTCAGTACTAACTTCAGTATGAGAACCTTAACAATATTGTCCAACAATTAATAAGCGGCATCTACTCCATGGGTGCCCACTCTAGCCACTCCCACGCCTCTTCCATGCCCTCTACTATGTGGGACCTCTATACCCTGGCCCAGCTGCCATCAGGAGAACTTACCCTTTGACTCGAACGCTACCTTTATAACTTTGTTCACCAGGCTATTCATCACCTTCTCAGTTAATTGGACTGCACCATTATGAAGTCTCATATCAACTGGAATTCACCCATGCCTTACACTCCCATGTTGTCAATTTCTACAACATGGCCTCCTCCTTTATCTACAAAAACTTTGAGGCCATTATTAATAATCTGACAATTAATCATTGAGGCCTGAGGCCAAATTGTGGTGTTTGATAGTGGGATCTATGGCTACCTCAAGGACTAGCTGCATCAGAACGTCCAACTCCTCAAGGCTATTTGGAATCAGTGCCTCTTACAAGTTGAGAATCTGGTATGGACCCTGTGAATCTTTGAGGATTATCTCACTTATTAGATGTATTCCTGTTTCAATAGTTGGGAAGAGTTTCAGCCAATGAATCCTCAATTATGCTATGTGTCTTACAGTATTTCCTAACCGTTTGGAAGCTCACAAAGCTAAACAACAATATCTGACTCTCTTGGTCTCTTCTAGGGTAATTTTCCTCTCTAATTGGGAACTCTCCAGACACAGGTAATTATGACAAGCTCCCCTGAATGCTTGTCTACACTCTTAATATGAAGATCAAATTAAGATAAGAAGATATAAGACAAAAATAAAAAGATATGGAAAGATGATGATTATATTTTAGGGCCAGGTGCAGGTATTTTATACCTCTAGGACATCTCCTGGCCATACTCATCTATTTGATGAGTTAATTAAAATCATGCCAATCTGCTATGGATTATGGCAGTGGTTATTAGTTATCCCCAAGCTAATTTGGCCCTTGAATTAACTTAAAATCAACCATTCCAGTCTAATTGAAGGCACTACTACTCTCATAATTGGGAAGATTTTATGTATAATATTAGTACCTTAGCAGTGTATATTTGCCTTTCATTCAGCCCAATTACGTTTTGTCATACAGCTGACAAAATACAACAATTGATAAAAAAGAAATAATGGATTCAAATAATGATGCACCCTTAATTGGGATGGCAGCAACCCTCTCCTGATAGTACTTGGTACTCCCTAATCAGGAAATCCATATGTAAGTACTATAGTTCCAATTATGGTGATTGACATATATAAAAACTATTATTCATTAATCATATTTGCATTAAATTCATAAATGCAATTTAGTTCATGCCGTGGGACCACCTTGCACTCAAGTGGACCCATAATCAGCCATAGAATAATTATAAAATAGCTATTATTAGCTACAATAATTGGGACAATTTAGATACAATTGAGGTGGTTTTGGAAGGAATTTAGTTATGCAGATAAATTGGGAAAAATCAAAGGATTTATTAATGGGACTAATCTATTAGCATTAGTAGTTTTCTTGAAGGGTCTATTTTCAAGTCAACCATCAAAATCTAATATTTTTCCCCACTTGACTGGAATATAAACCCTGAGTTTCCTTATTCTCTCTTCATTTCTGTAAACAACACCACTTCAGTATATCAGAAATTTGTCACTGCTCTTATTACTGAACAACATCATTATTTAAATAAATTGGACTAAACTTTTTCTATGAATATGTTTTCAGATTGTTTAAAAGTCTTGGTTAAAGTATCTTATTATTTTTTCCAACTTTAATGATGTCCATTTGGACCTGTTTTTTTCCCATTCAGCCACTAGATTAGGCCAAATTGGCACATGGGAATGAGGAATCTGGTCCTAAGGCACCTCCCTCTCAAAGTGGAGGAATAAATTTGTTTTTATCTATTAAAATTTACAATTTACTTGGAATACAAAATCTTATTCTTTTTTACTTTGTATATAGATGATAGAAAAAAAATTTCTTTTACTACTATTATATATTTTTTCTATTAATATTTTTTCTCATAACTATTATTCTTGTTTATTTGTATATACTTATGTTTGAATTTTTCTACCCAGTACAGGTTTTGAACTCAAACCCTGCACTTAGGGTGGAAGCAGTTTTACCTGCTCAGCTAAACACCCTTTATATTATTTTCTATTTATATATTTTTCTTTTTTTATTATTATTATTTTCAAATACTTGTATATAAATATTTTTATATTTTTTCTCTTTAATCGTCCCTTTTCCTAAACTTCCTTAGGAATCTTGCATGAACTCAATTATAAATATGGTCTTTTTTAACCTTTTTGATGGTATAAACAAACCTCAACATTTTCTCAATAATCACAAATGGGCCAACCCAAATGCAATTTAACTTCTTTAATTGGCCCAATCCATGTGTGTTACAGAATAGCACCTCTTCACCAACTTCTAATTTGGCCAAATCATATCGACTTTTTGAATCCTTTTCATGTCAGGCCTTTTTAACAGCAAAACTGTTGTCAAAGGCTTGAGCTTGCAACTTAATTAGGGTTTCAGCAAGCTTCTTAATGTATTGAGGATATCTTCTTTCACCAGGATCTTCTAGGACTGAATAAAGCAGAAATGGTAGGTCAGATGTCTTCTGTATAAGACCTGGAAAGGCGACAACTTTGTGGCCAAGTGATACAAAATGTTGTAAGTGAACATGGCCGATCTTAGGAATGTACTCCATTCAGATGGTGTGCTTGAGGTTAACTTCTGGACAATATTCACAAGCGTCCCATTTATGCGCTCAACTGTTTCATTTGTCTCAGGATGGTAGGGTACAGAGAGTACACCTTTTACTCCCATCAGCTGGTTAAGCTTCATAATTATGTTGGCTGTAAAATTTGTTCCATTATTGGTCAGAATAACCTGCGGGCAACCATGCTTGCAGATATCATTCTCAAGGATAAACTTGGCCGTGGTTGTTGCACCTACTTCCCAAATAGCCCTGGCTTCAACCCACTTAGTTAAGTGGTCAATAGCCATGATGATGTATTTGGCCTTAGAGTTGCTAGTGGGAAGTGGTCTGACAACATCTATTGATATGGTATGCCAAGCAAACTTGGGCTGAACAATCTGGTAACATGTGCTTTTTCAGAACGGTTTTTCGCCTTGGCATTTGGCACAACACTCCAGTGTTTCCTGGATATCAAAGTGCATTGACTCCCAGTAGTACAACTTAAGATGTTCCTTTGCCTTCTTAAATCCACCATGACCTATGGCCTTATGTGCTGCCATTATCAGGTCCATTTGGGCTGAGGGTCATGGAAAAATAACCTTTTTTCCCAATAATTTTGTACATTACCCCATTTTTAATCAAAGTGTTCTTTTGTAGATCCATGAGTAATTTTTGAATGGATTAGGGCTCATCCTGGAATTCTCCACTGACCATCTTTTGAAATAGCTCATCAGTGGCTAAACTAACAGTGGCGATCATAGGTAAACGTGATAGGCAGTCAGCCTTTTGGTGCTTCACTTCTGCACAATGTTTCATCGTGTAATTATAGGCTTGAAGTTTTAGTACCCACCGCGCTAATCGGCCCTCAGGTTCCTTCAAGTTGTTCAGCCATCTTAGGGATGAATGGTCTGTAACAACCGTAAAGTGAGTGCTGTGGAGATAAACTCAAAAATGCTTGTAGGCATATATGACCACCAAGCATTCCTGTTCCATCACCGTATAGTTCCGTTCATGGACATTTAAGGTCTGACTAACAAAGACAACTGGGTGTTTCTCGCCGTCCTCCCCTATTTGAGACAAAACGGCCCTGACTGCTGTAAGCAATGCATCAGTTTGGACGATAAACTCACGCTCAAAATCTGGATATTGGAGGACTGTGGCCAATATTAGGGCCAATCGAAGCTGATCAAATGCTTCTTGACAGGCCCAATTCCAGATGCAATTTTTAGTCAGAAGCTTACAAAAAAGCCGCTCTTGCCAGGCTATAATCTAATCAAACTTAGCCATGACCTTCAAAATGTAAAATATTGACTCTTTGCTCTGAAAAATCTAATAACAAGCCATCTGTCATATCCTGTTATGTCATATAGAGTTTGAATTTCACATCTAAAATTGAGCTGTATCATCTTCAAAATAGTCTCAAACTTGGCTGATTGTGGCTTAAGACTATCCTTAACAACTTTTGGAAATTTAGTTGGGTTAATCACATCTTGGCTTGATTCTTCAATGGTTAGTGGTTTATCTCCTCTCTCATTAGGATTGCATGTAGGACAATTAGGCAAAATTGGATTTTGTTTGTGCTTTAGATCAGAGGATTTTCCACCATCATCTGGGTTTTCTTCCAATTCCTCCCATTCAGATTGTTCAACTGGTTCCAATTTACTGAAGACTGGACTTCTGTTTAGATGATAGTCATATAGGGTGGAAGAAAGAGAATCTTTGGTATATCTATGGGCATAAGGGTCCATATAAAAAACTTTTTGCCTGCTTTGAAGGAATTAATTAAATCCATTCCTTCTTCATTGTATCTTGACCTTAAGTGTTTTTTTACCAAATGTAAACATCTGTTTAAATGTCTGTTTTCATAAATTCCTATTAAGAGTGTATTTCTGGTTGACCCCCTGTAGTGAGCACCACTTGCGAATTTTTGAGGATTATCTCACTTATTAGATGTATTCCTGTTTCAATAGTCAGGAGAGTTTCAGGCAATAAATCCTCAATTTTGCTATGTGTCTTACAGTATTTCCTAACCATTTGGAAGCTCACAAAGCTAAACAACAATATCTGAATCTCTTGGTCTCTTCTAGGGTAATCTTCCTCTCTAATTGGGAACTCTTTAGACACAGGTAATTATGACAAGCTCCCCTGAATGCTGTCTACACTCTTAATATGAAGAATGAATTAAGATAAGAAGATATAAGACAAAAATATAAAGATATGGAAAGATGATGATTATATTTTAGGGCCAGGTGCAGGTATTTTATACCTCTAGGACATCTCCTGGCCATACTCATCTATTTGATGAGTTAATTAAAACCATGCCAATCCGCTATGGATTATGGCAGTGGTTATTAAAATATCCCCAAGTTAATTTGGCCCTTGAATTAACTTAATTGCAATCATTTCAGCCCAATTGAAGGCACTACTACTCTCATAATTGGGAAGATTTTAGGCATAATATTAGCACCTTAGCGGTGGATATTTGCCTTTCATTCAGCCCAATTATGTTCATCATACAGCTGACAAAATACAACAAGTGGGGGTAAAGAGAATATAGAATTTGAATAATGATGTACCCCTAATCAGGATGTCAGCAGGCCTCTCAATAGTACTAGGTACTCCCTATTTGGGCTGTCCATGTGCAAGTACTATCATTTCGTCATACAGCTGACAAAATACAACAATTGATAAAAAAATAATGGATTCAATTAATGACGCATCCTTAACTTGGGACGTCAGCAACCCTCTCAATAGTACAGGGTACTCCCTATTTGGGAAGTCCATATATAAGTACTATCATGCTGATTACGGTAATCAACATACATAAAAATTATTATTCATTAATCATATTTGCATTAAATTCATAAATGCAATTTAGTTAGTGCCGTAGATTCACTTGGTTCACCTAAGTGGTTCCCATAATCGGCCATAAAGGAATATTATCATAGCTATTAGCTACAATAATTGGGATGATTTAGATACAATTGAGGTAGTTTTGGAATGAATTTAGTTATGCAGATAAATCGGGAAAGATCAAAGGAACAATCAATGGGATATATCTATTAGCATTGATGGTTTTCTTAAAGGGTTTATTTTTGATTCAACCTACAAATTCTAACAGACCCTGAAACAACGCTATTGGGAGCTGGCCTCTCACGACTACACCTCCAGGAGTGAAGGTCCTTGATGGCCTAGGGGGCCTGAAGGGTCCAAAGGATGTGAGGGACCTGAAGGACTAGAAGTCCATGGGGACCTCAAGGGCCCTCAGTCCCTAAGCACCCACTCCTGAAGGCCCTGACAATTCCTGGTGAAAGGATGTGTCAGCAGCCTTGGCTGCCTTACATGATCAAATTCAAAATTTAGCTCAGGTGTTTAAACTCCAAATGGATGAAGTCCTCCTTAACCCTAGGGTCTCCATTGAGGCACTGTCAGACAAAATGGATAACTTCAGCATCTTCACCAAGCTTACTGATAGCCGCATCTCTCAGCTCAAACTTGTTGAGGGTAAAAAACCCGTTTGGCCAACCTCAAGTGTCAGCTTCTCCTTCAGGGCACTGACATTCATCCCTTTAGAGAGAGTCGCGAATAAGGCTTCCTTTTCCTCCCTCAACCAAAAGTGGGATGATATTTAAGAAGACCAAGAGGGCCTACAGCAAAGGGGTATACCAGCAGGTCCCTCGTGACTATTCATAGACCAAGATCTCTGAGCCCACACCCATCCCTGGCGTTAACGCCCTCTTCACTCCTCTATTAACTAACTTTAAATCTTATTTAAAGAAAGGTTCACCACAGGCCAGGAAAGCATCGCCTCCTTATTGTACGCATATGAAAATTCCATGGAGAAGGCCACCAACTGGCAGAAAGTAAAGCATATTCACTCCTGCCTCAACAGCACTGCCCTGGAAATCATGACCCCCATTTTAAGGAGTGCAACACCTATGAACAGGTCCATACAGCCTTTATACAAGAGTTCAGCAGCAATCAAACCCTGGCCAACCAAAAACAGGCGTTCATGGGTATCCAACTGAATAAAGGTGAAATCCCCATGGAGTTTGCCAGCCGTTTTATGCCCAATTACAACCATTAGTCAATACCAATCGTATCACCTTGGATGTCAAAATCACCGCTGTCATCTCCATGTTGGGATCCTACCCCAAGGTTCAAATGCATATAATTGGACAGAAGAACGGTTTACCTGCATCCAGGAGATCAAGGAAGCACTTAATGAGATCCTTGCGTTGACCCTACATTCTAAGGCTACCTCTTTAGTCCCTCCAACCATCCTCAAGCTCATGTGGTTAAATCAGAAGAATCCTTGACCTCAATGCACCTACTGTAACAGTTTCAGAAATAGCGCCAAGACCTACTGGAAAATACTTGCCAAGAGGCTGAAAAAAGGCTGTTGGCATGAAGGACAAGGCGCTTCATGCTGACATCCCTACTACATCTCAAGAATCCTCTATAACCTCAAGCAATCCTGGAGCTATCATACCTAAAGAGAAGTTTTGGTACCCATTGATAATAAAGAAATTAATACTACTTACTTTTCTTCTGATGACTCTCCCATGTTTCTCACGCTACTTCCCCAGTTTGGAAGTTTTGTTACCCACATTACTGTTTGAATTCATAATATATCGGTTCTTGCATAGTTGACAGTGGTTTCCTCATTGATTCTATTGTCAAAGATGATGAAGCGTATAAAGATTTCTCCAGACTTGCCACAATATATGGAGTATGCCACAGCTATACCGCAATGTATTCAATCTATAGGGGCCTATTCTTATCTTTCTATACGGTTCAGTAAGATCGCTGTAGATACCCCTGATGTCACACTAGATAGCCCTAGCTAAGACTTGCTCTAGGAACTCAGTTCCTTTGAGACTACTCAGCAGTATTCATTACAATGACAACTTTCTATCTCTACTAGGGCCTCAGGTCCCCTGAACTTCAAAACCACATGTGACTCTAAGATGGAGGTTAAGGATAAATCCTGCTTACTGGAGATTGAGGGTCAAGTAGATTAGCTTAAATATCATGTAAGGGGCTCTCAAGTCTGATTGCCCCTGCTGTTGATGGGCAAGAAGGCATGCAATCTACTTACCTAGGGCGACTACAATACTCTTTGAAGTCCCAGCTCATTGCCAACACCCAGGTCCAAGTTAACATCCCCTCTGGATACCTACTGGAAATCTGAGGCCTAGACAACCCATCCATCAAGGAGGTGATAACCTGCCCGGAAATTCCAGAACCAGCTTATGCCAGATCTATATTAAAGTTGTTGGCTAGCCTTACTGACAAACCCAAAATAGTAGGCCCAAAAAGTCCCACCACCTATGTCCACCTCCTACAAGTGGAGGCTGTTGATGATGTCCGTAGTTTTGGGAACCTAAGGGACTTTGGTTTAGAAACGCTCTCATCAGTGGGCTTAGTTGACACCAGTATTGGAAAGGACCTCACTGACGACCAAAATCACAAAGTTCAAGAGTTGTTGGAGGAGTATAAAAACCTATTTTCGGCCTTGAACTATGACTTTGAGCGAATAATCAGAGTCCTAAATCATGTGGAGACTGGGGAGCTCCCCTTCTGGTCCTAACCTTACTGAAAGAGCAAGGTTGAAGAAGCTCAGGTGGCGGTGGAGCTCAGACAACTACTTGACGCTAGACTCCTAGTGCTTTTGCGCAGCCCTTGAGCCTCTCCTCTTCTGCTGGTTTCGAAGAAGGATGGCAGCCACCTGGTGGTGATGTACTATTGTCAGCTCAACTCCATCACTAAAAAGGACAGTTATCCTTTGTCCCAAATTAACGATTCCCTCCATCTGCTCACTGTATCGCAGTACTTTTCTGCAATTGACCTTGAAAAAGTATATTGTCAAGTTAAGATTGCTTTGAAAATAAATCCAAGTGCACACCCATAGCTAATGAGGTACTATCAAGCCCACAATGATGCCCCAAGCCTCTGCAACGCCCCAGACACTTTCCAACGCGCCATGGACAGGATCCTCATTGACTTGAAGCAGTTGTGCATCTTCATCTACCTAGACAATATTACTGCTTTCTCACAATCCTTTAATGTACACGTTGAGCATCTCAGGGAAGTTTTTAATTGGCTCTGAATGGCCTCTATACAGCTTAAACCTTTAAAGTGCTTTTTCTTCCGGTCAGAAATGGAGTTTTAGGGACACAAAGTTTCTAAGGATGGCATCCAGACTATACCAGACAAAGTCAATGCCGTAGAAAAGATGTCACACCCCCGGAGTTTAAGGGATATTCAGGTGTTTCTAAGCATGGTGGGCTATTATCATCAGTTTATCCCCTGGTTTGCTAACCTATTTGAGCCACTAATTTACCTCCTGCAGAATAATGTGCCGTTGGAATGGCAGCCTGAACAAGAACAGGCTTTAAATGCCTTTAGAACTGCTCTATGTACTAAACCCATCTTAGTCCACCCATATCTTGACCAACCCTTCTTGTTGTTTATGGACTCTGAGCAATGTTGCTGTCGGGGCTATCATAGTTGAGCATGATGAAAATCAAATTGACCATCCAGTGTCCTATTTTAGTAAGACTCTGAGTAAGGCCAAACAGAACTACAGCACAACTGAGAGGGAGCGCCTGACTGTCTTTCTAGACTGAAAACATTTTTAGCCCTATCTCTATGGTACCCACTTTACCATTGTCACAGACCATTCTTTGCTCCGGTGGTCCAGAAGAGGAAGAACCTAGATGTCCACTTAACCATATGGGTTTATAACTGCAGAGCTACAATTTCACCATGGTTCATCATGAAAAAGTGATTCGCCAAAACATTAATGGCCTCTCCAGGATGCCGTTGCTAGCAGCTTTGACCCCTGAGGAGGATTGACTGTATGATCTAATTGGTTGACATGAGCGATGGGAGTTAGAAACTCCTGAGGTCCAAGCTGAGCTCCTAAGGATGACCTGAGACACTCAAATCAAGGATGGGCTGCTCTACAAGAGGATCAATAAGAATTAGATCTCTTATGTCCACCCTTATTCCCAAAATGATGTTATCCTAGAGGGCCGTACTACTGTGGGACATGGGGTGGTTAAAATGACTCATAAAGGGTTGAAGTCACAATGTTATTGGGGCCAAATAGTAGAGACTATCCAAGAGGTCTTGGAGGCATGTATGGCTTTCCAATCCCAAGACCAAGCCAATCCTTGACTTCAACACTCAGTCATCGCCACAACAGGGCCCTTCAATGTCATTAGAATCGATGTGATATGTCCTCCCCCCACTTGATTACATGGCTATGAATACATACTCTTAGCCATGGAACACCTAACTA
The DNA here is from genome assembly GCA_022478985.1 of Massospora cicadina. Classification (NCBI taxonomy): domain Eukaryota; kingdom Fungi; phylum Entomophthoromycota; class Entomophthoromycetes; order Entomophthorales; family Entomophthoraceae; genus Massospora; species Massospora cicadina. The sequence continues at coordinate 111,413 of JAKSZP010000043.1, read as the reverse complement.
AATGTGTCAAAGTGATCAAGTCCCCATAGCTACTGCAAAAGCTATGGCTTTTCTTCCTTATTCAATCCATTTTCACCCAGAACAAATGCCCACATATCTAACTTTTGGACAATGGGTTTAATTTAACCTCACAGGTAGCTTAAGAACTTAATTCACTTGTAAGGAGAGTGTCTATAACTCTTCTGTTCTCCGCGTGGAGGTGCATGGTGCACAGTGCCAACGCCATGGAGCTAGTCGCTAGTAAAAAAGATACCAGAGCCCAGCAGAGAGTGCATGAGCTATATTAACTTAGGTATAATAGGGTTATCATTAGAGGTAGGAACCAAAAGGGAGCAACGCGGTGCATGAGATGGTAAGGTAATAGGTTGGAGGGAACCTGGGTCTAACAGATCAGTAGGCTCCTGATCCGTACATTGGCTTGGATTGGGTGGAGTTCGATCTGAATGTGGCCCTGATTCAACTGGTGTCAAAATTCAGTAAGTTTTGGAACTGGGGTGAAATCGCCATCCTGAACCCTAATCACATCTGTGGAATGATGAAGAGCTTACGCGGGGCATGGATGGTGATCTGATGGGATGGCGAATCTTTGCTAACAATGTGGTGGTTGGGACTCAGAAGAAACTAATCAAAAAAGAAGCTTATTTTATATTTGCAGTTGCACTATTTAGGGGAAGATGGGGCAGCCCTGAAGGGCAGTTGTGTCTTCTAGAAGGAAAAACAAAAGTCGAAATAAAGAATAATTTTTAACTCAGATAACATCAATTTTATTTAGTAAAATAAATCAGATTGATTGAAGTCATGAGCTCCACTAGTGAGCTTGGTGTGGCATTGGTGTCGTTCTCAGCCCTTTCCTGGTCCCAGACTCTGCTACTGATGTGTAGTGTTGTGGGAACAGTGTAACAAGAATATGTGGCAATGACAAGACATGGCAGTCAGATTTGGGGATGGGCCTCCGCAGGCCTGTACTTAGTATGGTCAGTAACATGGCTCTTACTGCCCAAATCATTTGTTGCATATTGGCGCGAACCTGCCTGTTACATTAGACACAACTCAAATACTTTCTTGTCAGTTTTGTGGGGTCCCCAAGAAGAGGTGGTGGCCCCAGGAGGGGAGGAATGGTACCGCCATGTGTTAACAGTGGTGATGGTGAGCTTCTCGCTCACATTTGTGATAAGAGAAGTGATTTAAGTGTGTGGTGTGAGATCCGCTAGGATGGAGGAACACCAGGTAGGTCCTCAATCCCCAAAAAATCGGACTGCTTTGCCCATGGATGCGTTGTAGAGAATCCACCAAGTGGTGTCACAGATTTGTTTTCAAGCACGGTTAGCTCAAGCAACAGGTGGGGAGACCCCTTTTTCATTGCAGATTGCGCAAATTGTGGAGGCACTACCCCTGGAACTTTCTGAATGGGTGCAAGAGTTGGTTGAAGAGCAAGGACACCTGCCTGGATCCATGGATGAGTGTGTAGACTGGATTGACCGGGCAGACTGTCTGGATGAGGCGCAGGAGAGGCGTGGTTGGCTTTGTTGATGGTATACCAGGGCTGAGGATCAGTGGAAGAATATGGGCGAATCTTTTGCTCATTGACAAAGACAGCAAGAGTTTCAGATTCACAATCATCGCGAATGTTCAGACAAGGGCTGCAAGCGTATATGTTGGCCGCCATGGCAGCTGCTAAAGTGCAGGGTTCGTTGGTGGAGGAAATTGCATTGGTGGTGCAAGTGGAAAACAGTTGGCGTTGGAGTGCAACTAATGAGAGGATTTGATGTCCTTGGGAAGAGTCCAGTCGCCCATTGTAGCCAGTAGAGGATGAGGAGGCTGGTGAGGCTCTCCTCGGAACTTCAGGAATATCAATGAGGGATCCCACCAGGGGAGCGGTGAGGAGTCAGGGAGAACAGGCCAGGGACCTGGACAAAGTCATAGTCCCCAACCTACCTTACCTGCAAGTTTGCAATCTGAAAAAGCTTCTAACATTAAACCTTCTTCTTCACTTTATCCCAGGTTATTTATTCCAGTGATGTTATACTTGCATGGTTGGACAGAGAAGGTACTAGCCCTGGTGGATACAGGGGCTAAAGAAAATTATGTGGAGTTTGCTTTGCCAGAACAGTTGAAGTTGGAGATGAGAAGGGGTCCTGAGGTGGTGTTTTCTAATGTGTTGAGAAGAGCCCTATCATGGGTTATGGAGCCCTTGATTGTCATTCAGCAGAACCCTTTTAGTTAAAGGAAGGTTTCTGTGTGATCCAGAATCTAGCCCACCACATGGTGTTGGGGATGCGATGGTGGCATCGCTTCCAGCCACAGATTGATCTATGACAAAGACAATTACCTTGTTGCCGCAGATTGGGCCTCAGATGATGTGGAAAATGGAGGTGGGAGGTGGCGTCCCTAGTGGATGCAGGAGCTTAGGGGGGATGCAGGAGGTAGAGCTACCACCCGAATACAGTGACTTCATTGAGGTATTTGGTCTCATTGGTAGTTCGCCTTTTTCCCCTATGGGCTCTTTTGCATTTTTGTTTCAGTTCAAGGAGGGGTCAGAGCTTCCCAGAGAATGCCCAGTCTATGCTCTCAATGAACGGGCCAGAGAAGCATTAGAGAGCCATGTGGAGTCAATGTTGAACAAGGGTTTGATTGAGCCCTCCATGTCTCCAGTGGTGCCTCCTGTGTTGTTAGTACTAAAGGTGAGTGGCAATTTATGCCCATGTGTGGATTTCCGATATCTAAACATGGTCATGGAGCCAGATCTGTATCCGATGACCCTGTTGGAGGACATTCTTCCAATGGTCACCAGATGTACAATTTTTACAAAACTTGACCTTGTGGACGCCTTTAATTAGATACCAGTACAACTGGAGCACCAGCAATACACGGCGTTCAAGTGCCACCTAGGGGTGTACCAATATTGCATAATGCCATTTGGACTGAGGAATGCCCCAGCGGTGTTCCAGAGGATGATTGACCATGTCCTTGGAGGGATGATCGGTCAATGCTGTGCTGCTTATATGGATGATATTCTAGTATTCTTGCGGTCCAAGGAGGAGCATGTATGAGATGTCCGGGAAGCTTTGGGGGTGATTGGCCATGTGGGTTTAAGGTTAAAGCCTTCCAAGTGCGAGTTCAACTGAAGCTCAGTAACGTTTCTTGGCAACATGGTGTTCTGGAACAGATTGAGGGTGTGTCCGGATAAGCTCTGGGCGGTGTGGGCATGGAAAGCCCCCATGGATCAGACAGGGGTGCGATGCTTTTTAGGAATATTGAACTTTCTTTGTCAATTTGTGAATAATCTTTCCCATATGGCCTTACCACTCACACACCTGACCCAAGACATTCCGTTCATATGGGGAAAGGAAGAGGTACAGGCCTTTGAATTACTGAAGGGTAAGTTACTTACTGCACCTGTCCTGGCCCATCTGGATCCTGGAAAACCCCTCGTGGTCAAGACGGATGCTTTGAATTATGCTGTGGGAGCAGCGTTGCTCCAGGAGGGGGAAGACGGTCTGGAAGTTTTGAATTACACTTCCAATGGGGCAGGTTTAATCTCGAAGTTACACTGGGCAGATTCTCCAAAAAGCAATAAATTTGAAGTAAAATACAGGCTAAAACTCAACCTAATTTTTTTAAAAAGAGGAAATATTTATAGGCTTTTTTACAGCTTGTAATCTATCAGAGTGAATTAATCTCTGCGCGATCAAATCTTCAATCAGTTGATCAGGATCTGATTGATTATCAACTTTGATAGATTGCAATAGATTGCTTGCTCCTTCTGATGATGTCAGGGGAATTGAGGAAGGGGATTTTTGGAGATATGCGAATTTGGTGAAATTCTGACAGACAGGTTGGAGCATCCCATGTGGTACATCAGCTGTAAGTTGCTCCTCGCAGAAATGAACTATCTGATATATGATAAGGAGTTGTTGGTGGTGATGGCGGCCTTGTGTGAGTGGCAACATCACCTGCTCTACGCATGGCACCCTTTAGTTATCCAGACAGATCACAAAGCCCTGGAGTACTTTGTGAACCCAGAAAGATGAACCAGTGACAGGCCAGATGGCATGTGGAGCTGGTCCGCTATGATTTCCGGGTAGAGTACAGTCCTGGAGCTTCAAATGTCCTGGCAGATTGGCTGAGAAGAGATGGGGCTTTCACATATGAGAGGAGGAATTGGAGGAGTTCAACACTGTGACAATGTTCTGACAGGGCCAATTTGTGATGATTGAAGATAGGGGAAGTGAGTTGGGGGAGGAAGTGCACTGGAAGCAGAGGAGCATGGAATTCGCCTGAAGGCTGAAATCTGAGATGACAGAGGGTCAGCTGCACTGGTACCATGCGGATTTAATGAAGAGGGTTGGGGTGTTATACCACAAGTCGCGTGTATGGGCATCTAACCCATCATTATGATGGGAGGTAATCTGGGCTTCTCATGACCATCCGCTGGTGGGCCACCCAGTGAGTAGGGAAGATGATGGAATTGGTACAGTGGGAGTATTTGTGGCTGGGCCTTTTAAGGATGTCCAGAAGTACATGCAGGAGTGTTTGGTGTGTGTGAGGTCAAAGCCATCAAGAAAACCACCATTGGGTAAGTTGAATCTGCTGCTGATACCGCAAGCCCCTTGGAGTTAAGTTAGCATCAATTTCATAGTGGGACTTCCAAAGGTGCAGTGGAAGGACATAGTTATGGTGGTCATAGATAGACTTACCAAATACGCTGAGTTTTCCATGTACTGGGAGTTTTTTGTTGAAAGGATGTGCAAGGGTGTTCATTGATGAGATGTTCTCCAACATGGATTACCTGAGGAGATCATTTCAGACTGGGGCCCACAATTTTTCAAAATTCTGGTCAAGTCTACATGGAAATTTGGAGATCAGGCTGGGTCAGTCCTCAGCATACCATCCTCAATCTGATGGACAAACGGAGAGGGTGAACCAGATACTCGAACAGTATCATCAATGTTACATGTCCAATCAGTAGGATGACTGGGTTTTGTGGGTCTGGATGGCCCAGTTTGCATACAACAACCACTCTCAATCCTCAACAGGAATGTCGCCATTTTTTGTGAATCATGGACTCAACCCTAGATCAAATGGGGGATTGGTGGGCAGCGTATGTCAGGGGGCAGATGAGATGCTACATACTATGTCAGATGTCAGAAAGAAGCTATGAGGGAACTTGGAGCAGGTGATATCTCAGCAGAAGCAACAGGCAGATCATCAAAGGGTGCCAGATCCAGAGTTTCTGCCTGGGGACTGGGTTTTGGTGCAGCCAAGAACTATGCTGTGCCAGTCAAGAGTCATAAGATGGGCCCAAAGTTTCTGGGACTGTACCAGATCATCTGAGCCATCAATCGGGTTGCCTTTGAGTTGAGTCTGCCAGTAGGTTCCAGAGCCCATACGGTGATCCATGCTTCCCAGCTACAGGCGTTTGGGGGTGAGGGGCCAGAGCGTCCAGGTCCGTTGAATCCTAGAGAGGGAGAGATGCCAGAATACGAGGTGGAGCAGATACTGGATGCCAAGTGGGTGAGAGGCTGGTAGCAACTGCTGGTGAAATGGAAGAGCTATCCGGTGGAGGAGGCGATGTGGCAAATGATGGAGGACTGTGCGCGATGCCCAGAGAAGGTCCAGGAGTTCTGGTCTTCACAGGGGGGTGATGTAATGGATCAGGAGGCACCTGATCCATACATTGGCTTGGATTGGGTGTGGTTCAATCTGAATGTGGCCCTGATTCAATGGGCGTTAAATTTGGTAAGTTTGTAACTGGGTGAAATCACCATCCTGAACCCAAATCACATCCGCGGAATGACAAAAAGCTTATGTGGGATGTGGATGGTGATCTGATGGGATGGCAAATTTTTACCAATGATGTGGTGGTCAGGACTTGGAAGAGTCTAATAAAAAAAGAAGCTTATTTTATATTTGCAGTTGCGCTATTTAGGGGAAGATGGGGCAGCCCTGAAGGGCAGTTGTGTCTTTTACAAGGAAAAACAAAAGTTGAAATAAAGAATAATTGTTAGCTCAGATAACATCAATTTTATATTAGTAAAATAATCAGAATAGATTGAAGCCATGAGCTCCACTAGTGAGCTTGGTGTAGCATTGGTGTCGTTCTCAGCCCTTTCCTGGTCCCAGACCCTGCTACTGATGTGCAGTGTCATGGGAACAGTGGTACAAGAATATGTGGCAATGATGAGACATGGCGGTCAGGTTCAAAGATGGGTGCCCGCAGGCCTGTACCTAGTATGGTTGGTAACATGGCTCTTACTGCCCAATTTGTTTGTTGCGTATTGGCGTGAACCCGCCCGTTACATGGGCAGCCCAACAGTTCATGGAAGGATAGATTTATTATTGTCAAAATTAAATTGTTAGCGTTGTGCAAGACCTCCTCAGAGAGGTCCGCGCACAGGAACATCCAATATAACATTAATAGTAAATGGTGTAATAAATGGGGGTTTTATTATAAGGGAGAAGTTGACCAATGGGAGAGATTGGTCTCAACATAAGATATTTAAAGGATTTTGGGAAAACAATTATTTGAGGGAAGCGGGTCTAAGCTGAGGCGCGCCAATAGATGCATGCTTCCATTGGGCAATACACTATACTGGGTAATTAACTGAACTTAGGTAATTGATTGTAGGAGTAGCCAACCTGAGCTCAAAATTTTGAAAACTGAATGGTTTCCGAGACCCCATTCTCCTAGAAACCAAAGTAAACCATTTTTATTTGTAACAAAGCTAGTTCGCTTTAATGCTCCTGCTCTCATACAGGGCTGAACTTTGCTTGCATCCATAGGACCAACTTGGGCATATTTTGCCTTCACCCAGCGTTGGTCTATGGTATGCTTGAGGTCAGAGAGGCCTGCTAGCCTCACCTTCTTGGCCTCCCTGCATGCAGCTTTTTCTCTCACGTTGGTCCCAAAGATGATGTCATTTTCTAATTATGATACTACTTTTTGGCACTAACAAAAGTTTTGCCACCCCTTACAAAACATCAACCAATGGGGTGGTTAACGTGCTAATGAAACCCTTGTCTCTATTTTATGAAAGATGGCTGCCTCTGAACCACTCACTGGAATCTTTATTTATTTAATGCCTTGTTTGCTTATAGAATAAGCTACAACTGAATTAATAAATTTCCCCCTTTGAAGCTCTATATGGATGTGATCCCTAGCTCCCAAGTAGCATACAGCCTTTGCTTGAAACCTCCACTCCTGAGAACTCCAATTTAACTATGAGGTCCTTAGCTGATGAAATTTCCCAGCTTTAAGCCCTAGCCACGCAAGGCATTGTCACCACCACTGAAAGGGAGACATCCCAATTTAATGTCTACCACCCTCCTTACCCATTTTTCAATTAGGTGACCTCATTCTCTACTATCATCATTGACCTGGTGGTTGACAGAATAAGATCAACATTCTTTGGTCTGGACCTTATAAGGTCATTCATAAGGTGAACTCCAATGACACCATTGCTGATTTCAATCAGGAGACAGTGGTGAACTGGGTGCATGGCCAGTTCCCCTAGCCCTATGCCCCCTCTATAGGATCTTGAGGGGGCGTTGTTGGGATTTGAGATGACGAGCAAGCCAAAATCCCTGCTCCCAAATCAAGCCTCAACTGATCAACCCTCAAATCAGCACAAATGGAACCCTATCCTGAAGGCACCAAGACCAGATTGATCAGGAGGCACCACACATATGAGAATTGATGGAATCAACTTTAGGAATCCTATACCCACTTCCCAAATCATGAGAGGTGCTTCCCCCACTGCTGCAGTCACAAGGACGATGCAGTACAATGAAGGCACTGCCCAGATGGTTTTCTGGAAGGTAGCAAAAAATCCTGATCTCACGGGCTATAGAGGTCCCTAAGGCACCATGTCCCCACATGCCCTATAAATATTGACGCTTTCCAACACACTAAAGTAGTCCATATTTTCCCCATCTTTTCGTTTTTTGACCTCTCAGCTAATTTTCAGCTTTGAGATCATTTTTGGAATTTGGCAACATTCAAGAGAACTTTTACGCAAAGTTTGATAAAATGTATTTGCCACTTGGAAACTTCACTTATGATCTTATCCATAAGTCTAAGTACTCAAGTGGTAAGTTGATATTGATATAATGTAAAATAGCTATATGGTAAAATATGCTTGCACTAATTCTGAGGTATTAGATTGATAGTACAAGAAGTTTTCAATTCTCATACTAGATTTAAGACAGTGAAAGTTATATAACTGAGTGTAGAGATACAATGTAAACCTACCGCTTAACATCATACAAATATTATAGCTTGATCTTAATTTACATAAGTAATAACAGGTAGTATCCTTCTAAAATATATGCAACTTTGAAGTTCAGATCTCTTTTACAACAGAACAGATTGGCTACATGTTATGATATGGTATTACTAGCTCAGAAGATTGGAATACCTTGTTTACTATTTTCACCAAAGCAATATTCTCAAAGTACTACAGAAGTCTGAAGTATAATTAAGGGGTTAGCTGACCCATTTAATTGCTGAGGCAGCAAAATAATTTAGTTATATATGCCTTACTCATTTAGATCAGATTCAATAGCAAGTTGTATATGGTGTTTAAATTAAATTAAGATATATTTTACATCTTGCAGTATCATGTTAAATTTGAAATTCATGTTTGATCAAATGGGGTTTTTTGGACCTGATATAAAGCATACGTCCTTTAAAGCCAGGTGTTTTTACCCAGTTAGAACCTACACATAATCTGATTCTTAAAAGTTCTCCAATTTAAAACCTGATGTGAGGCTTAGCCCTATAAAGACCCTATAGTGAAACCTAGTTTCAAAACAGGATATTTCTCCACCTATTATAGTAATAAACTACTTTGCATAGCTTTCTTCAAACCTAAATTTATTATCACTGAGGCCCATTGCTCATTATAGTAGGTACCTTTATTTATGATCAGTCTTTTATTTTCAATATAGTTTTATTATAATTTTAGTCGTGCTATATCTTTAATAATCTTCTGATTTCACTCTGCTTCAGATAACATTCTATTTGACAGACTTTCTTGCTATTGTATATCACATTGTGTAGGTGATATTTGGCTCTCAAGAGACTCTGTAGATTACTATAAGCATGCTAGAAACCCATATAAGTTTCTAGTGGTATTTAGATCATTACAACCACCTTCCTTTCAATAATGAGTGGATATAAGCTGCCGAGAAAGCCATCAGATTCCAAGGTACACAAGTCACCAGGGTGAAAATCATGTAATCCTGATAACCCAGTTGAAACTCTAGGGATGCCATATCAGCCTCAAATTGCCTGTCAGATGGCTTATGGATGCTAGTAGATATTTGGCAGGTGTTTTGGGAGCATTTAGAACTGTTACAATCAGCAGCAACAAAGAACAATTAAATTATTATAGCACATATTTAGAACAAAAGTAAAATGATAATATTTGGATGTCATATTAGATAAAGTAAAAGTTTGAGTACAGTTGTGAACCCTTTTAGGTACTCATTAAATTAGAAAACCATTAAAGCTACATTAAAAAAGCTTTTCACCACTCACACTTAATAAGCTTGGTCTTGCCACCATTGCTATACTTTAGATCGAGTCTTCGGCTTTTGAGATAAAGCAGCTTAGTTCCTCCGGATTTCACATAGATTTAAATCCCGGATTTATTTAAAATTGCCAAACTTTTTTGTTATTATTTTACCTAATAACTGCTTCGCAAAACTAGTATAACCCTGAAAAATAACACATATCTTTTGCTCGATCCAATAAATCTTACCAAGAGTATCTTTTAACTTGTGCTGTTCTTTGATTTTATAAGTGCGCCTGAACTATAATCACAATATTTTTCTATTGACTTCTCTCCTCATCCTTTCAAGTTGCTTAATTCATGCTTTTTATCTGCTATCAGTCTAGCTGTTGTTGAGCTATACACTAAATAACCCTCTGTGTTCCTTTGTTAAGCATCACTCAACATGGGACTACAAAAAGGTAAAACCCCTTATATATTATAAAGTGTTTATAAGAAATTGATACGAAGTGCAATGAAGTAACAAGTTGTAATTCACAAAAAAAGTTGGTTTTATGATTAAAATATGTTAAAAGTTCTTATAAAAGATGATTTTTAAAATTTTAAAAGCGAATGGCTACAATTTTAAGATATAACACAAAGATGTTAGAAAGGTATTACATAATTTTAATTATTCGAGGTGGGTCGACCTTGGGACAAATATACCACACCGAGAATGTTTTCTAGCCAGTACAGATTTCGAACTCAAAACCTGCACTAGAGGTGGAAGCAGTTTTACCCGCTCGGCTAACCACCCTTGGTATTACATAATTTTACATACCTTTTTGTACTTGTTTAAAATATTAAAATATAACAAATTAAACAAGTAATCAAACCAGGTGCTTGCATTTGGTATTAGTTAAGTTAGGTTCAATTCAAATTTAAAAGCGAAACAAATAAGAAAAGCAAACTTATTATTGACATTTTTCTATAATGTTCTTCTCTGTAAACTAAACCCCAAGTAAGTGATAATACTTTTGGACTACCTGTTTTATCTATAAAAAATCTACTAGAAACAAAACAGCTACCCTTGGATATCCTTTTGATTTCATTCCGAATTGTCTGAACTTGCCTCATCACTTTGTTCAGGTTCTTCAGTAGGTATAGGAACTGAACTTTTAAGACCTTTCATTTTACGGGTTTGAAGGGTATTGAGATCTTGCTTGACCATATGGATACGACCCATCTTATCACCGAAATCATCATGCTTGATATTTTTAACCTTCTTAGGCTATAAACGAATTATGAGCACAGAAAAGTAAAGTGTTACCTTAAGCTCTTTGGGAGTCCGCAGGGCTTGTTTCATGACGTCAGGGCTAGCAAACCGTGTTCTGCGCAAAGTCATGTCAAAAGAAGGGCCCATTCCTCAAGCTCAACGCGAGGCAGACGAGTACCAGATTTTTTTTTTAAATGAATGGTATAAACCCGAAAATGAAGTAAGCCCGGCTGATTATTTGCCTTAGGAGGGCCAGCTGTAACAGTGATCACGTGTTCGAGTCCAGCTAAGTTGATTTGATCGACTGCTTGGCCATGAAAGAAATCAATGATAAGACTTTTGAACTTTATGTACTCTTCTATTTGCTCAAAAATTTCACCATTAAAGAGAAAACAAGGCTTCATGCCAACTGCACATTTGGTGGTCTAAAAACTGAGCAACATAAACTTAAAAAATATACCGCAAAGTCTTTCATGAACTTGGCATTTTCAAGTCCAACCTCGAACATGTCTAGGACCGCATTGTCAAAAAGGCGAACAAAAACAAGGTTGTTTGGCCTCTTTTTGCTGTGCGAACCAACAACCATCAGTGAAGCATCGTTTTTTCGTGAAAAGAACTCAAGGGAGCTTTCATCATCAAAAGGATGTATTTCATTTTTCTTAGAAAATTTAATGGCATCTGGTTTTTAAGCGCATACTTGAAAAATAATTAGTTCAATCTTTTGTACAAAATTGAAAATACTTACAAGGTCAGCCAAAGCATCATTTACCACTTGGGACGTAGTGCTGCCTCTGATAAATAAGGCGTTTTTTACATTTTTCAATTACTTTTGGTTCTCTTTTTTCTAAGGCCCTCTTAGAACGAGCATTTTGAGGTTTCCTGTTTTTTATTAATAAATGTACTCCTTTTCAACAATAAAAATAAAAATTATAGCCTTACGGTGCTTTCAGCATGTCAAAGATATTAATGGGAATTTTTGTCTACAGCAATTTTACTATTGAACCTGACGATATTACAAATCTTGGAACTTTATGAGGATTTGATTATTAGATAAGGCAACTTGGCTTTACCCAATTGCTCTGGCATTGTTAAAAGTAAGCCAACATCGCGAATTTAGTCGACTAAATGTGATGAAATTTAGATTCTACTAGCCGATTTACCCGTGCTTCGCAACGGTGTCTAAAATTTTAGAATTCCAATTTATTAATTTAGATTTTATATTATAGATAAACAAAACCACTCAGCCAAATCTAATTGCTCAATCGAATCAACCAAAAACCACCAAACTCAGCTAAACCTAACTGAACTTATCAAAACAACCAATAACTAATCACCCCTCAAAGCTAAACTATATCCTATCAATTCGACCAAAAGCCATTAACCACTCGGCCAAACAAAATAAACCTATCAAATCAATCAAATAACACCAAACTGCTACCCGAAACATCTCTTTATACTTAAAATCATTGTGTATGTGATATATCTTCCAAACTACTAAATAAGCTTCTACTTAACTTGCCAAAAGTATTTTATTAATTAGGTGAACCAAATTAGGCAGGTTTTTAAAATATATAGACCTAACATTCAGATACCCGTGCTTCGAAACGGTATTTAATTTATAAGATGATAAGCTCACATTGTAGCCTATAGGCTGTGCCAGCACTACTCTCGAGCCACTCGGACTAACAGCTCCGCCGTTGCCCTCGTGGCTGGTGAGCTGATTATCCTATTTAATCTGCTTAAACTCTAATACTGATTTTTGTTGAGTTTCAGGTGAGTAAATTTGGTGAATTATTAGATAATATTTGCCAATTCTCACCCACTCACCCAAATAGATTAAACTTATCAGACTCGATTAGCTTCAGGCGAACAATTTGGTGAATTATTCAATAATATTTGTCAATTCTCACTCACTCGCCCAAATAGATTGAACCCATCAGGCTAGATAATTTCAGATTCGATAAGATTCGCCAATTCTCACCCACTCAACCAAATAGATTGACCCCATCAGACTCGAGGTTTCAATGTCAGTCAGTGAGTATGTCAGTAACATTTTAAGTAGATACTGGAGCGAACTCAAAATAAAGCAAAATCCAATTAACCGAAAATGGTTAAATAATTTCAGTTATTTTTTTTTCGGATCTAACATTAAGATTTATAATTAACTTCAAAAAGTAACCCTTAGATGGGCACAACAAAATCAAATGCATTCGTTCAATCTAAAGTCGAAAGTAAATCAATTAATTTTAGAATAATCTTCCTAACCCTAGTAATTTTTATATTAGTTTATTGCAACTAAAATAGATACAAGCTAGTAACTATGAATTGGGCATCTATCCTTTCAGTTGGACCAAGCAGGTCAATTTTTAAACCACAAAGGCTTAGTCCCCAGTTTGCCTCTTTAAAAATATTACAGACCTGCAGCATACCTTTAACAGACAATAAGTAGAAGGAAATTCCATGAAATTCCTTAGATATTAACAGGCTGTCATGGAGCCAGATAATAATGTTGAGACTAGCCTGCCAGTTGGGGTGAGTAAATACCATGAACGCAAACCAAAATACCAGGGGCATAGCAATCTATACAACCAAATATCTGATGGGGAGGGAAACAATTGAGGATGACAGCTAATAATTACTGTTACTACTATACCTACTAACAACTATGCCATGGCAGCTGCAGATTCTGCTGCTGTTGTTTCTTTTGGGCCTATGGGAAGCCCTGAAATGCTCTGGTGATATAGGTTGCTAATTGCATGGAAAGGTTATAAAACTTTGCCTACCAGGGAGAGAGAATCTCTAAAAGCAATGGCATATCCTGATACCATATGGCTCCAAAAATGGGATAACCCCAGGAGGCTACTATAATGATATCCTATTAGGGGAGAGAGGGCAGCAATGTTATGATTATAGCTACTATAACCCAGTCATTTTATGGACTTGGGAACATAGCACTTGTTATGTGCAGCTGATAGAAAGCAAGTGTAAATCAAACTAGAAAAAATTATGTAAAAAATTTATTTATTAAAAAAACAATAGAAAATTAACTGACAACTGATCTGTGGGGACAGTTGTCTTAAGTACTTAGGCTTGGGAAAAGATAATTTATGTGTTACTTTTCTTTCTGATTACTATCACTTTTAGTAATTTTGATTTGATTCAAACAGCATAATTTGATAATCAACACCAGGTGAGATAAGTATGAACAATAAGGTAAAGAGCTGGGCAAACGCAGTAGAGGGCAGAGGACCCAGACCTGCACCACCCAAAGGTACCAAGCGCACAGGTACAAACAAAAATCTAAGCAAAAATAAAAAACCTGAGGTTGCACATCCCACAGGTTTCATCAATTTCTTAGTAAAATATTGCAGCTATTTGGAAGTATCCCAATTGCAACCACTGTCATCAGTGGAACATGGGATACAAGTTTTCCTGGGCATAGAAACACTGACAATGTGGGAAAAGTTTGGTGAAGCCCAACAAAAATTTTCCTGCATGCAGTGTACCTTACAACCCATACTATCCGCAGAGGTTGGGTAGACCTTGGGTTCAAAACTGTGGAAGAAGCAAACAATGCAGCAAAGGTCAGAGTAGTACTCAATCTTCCTGATGGACAGCAATTGGTCCCAACCAAATGCACCCATTGGACAGAATCCAAAGACATTTTCATCATTTTTGACTATCTTCTGACTACACTGGCGCGCACAGTAGTTGAAAGACATCTCTGAGAAGGCTTGGAAGCCTATGGAGAAATTAAACAATTTGAAATGCAATGATTCCAGCTGATGCTGACCCTTAGCATGGGGAAGGCAATAGCAATAATTTCACCAAACCAGGATGTAGTAGAGGATATTACAAAAATCCCCCACATTGCATCCTTCACAATCAATGGGAAAAAATCCCAGCTGTTCCATGCAACAGTGGAAAGCGCACCCCCATTTGCAACCACTGCCAGGCCTTTGGGCACAAGATTCATGCTTGCCCCATCAAAGAAGGCCTGAGAGAAATGGAATTCTGTGAGGAGGAAATGGGCGAAGATGACTCAGAGTATGTCCAAAATCACAGATACTACACAAGCCTTCAACTGGGGAGAACACAAACAATATAAAATAATTGATCCTATTTTCCCAAAAGAACAAAAAATGGCCAAACAAGCTCATAAGCTGGCTGCAGCCAAGGCAAAGGCCTTGGCAGAATCAACCATATTTCTGGAGCAGATCCAGGAAGACATGGAGGAATTTGAGTCCATGAACCAATCAGATCCTGTGGAAAACCATACACCCAATCTGACCAGTTTGAATTCAGTGGAACCCAATTTGGAAATGAATGCAGCAAAATTGGGGTTCAGTGCACCCCCAGAAAATGTGGAAGTTAACCCAATCAGGAAGGAAAATCAACAATGGAATGTGCAAGAAAATAATGTGGCCAATAAAAATCCACAAGTGCACCACAATAACATTTTGAAACCAAGCAAAGCCAAGAGAGGAGCAAAAACTGTGGTGATGAAAGGGGCAGAATACACCCCAACTCCTACTCATGGTTATGCTCTATGCAGCAGAGGTGCAGTGGAGAGCAATGTGAGCGAGGGAGTAGGGCTGGGAGGCCCTGCTAACTGCTCCTGAGGCGCATTGGGCATCTCAGTAGAGATAGGGACGCTGAACATAGCAGGACTCAAGGCCTTAATATCCTGGGCCAAGAAGTTGAGTCTCCTACAAAACCCACCTGTGGATATCCTGGCAGTGCAGGAAACCCACTGTCCACAGGGAGAGGAGGAGGCATGGGAAAAATGCTCCTCCCAACAATATCATTTTGGTCACTCCACTGTGGGGTGATAGTACGCGCAAACCAAAACTTTAAATTTATTAATAAAAATTTGTTCCTGGATGGCTGCATACTCGCCATAACATTCTCATGGCACACCAAAGTGCACACAATTGCCAGTGTGTACACCCCAAATGGTGCACAGGACTGAAGAGAATTTCTCACAGCCCTAACACAACTAAATCTACCAGCAAACACTTTTGTCATGGGAGACATGAACTGCTGGATTAACCCAGAAATGGACCAATGGCCATACACAATGGAGATACCACAAGGGCAAGTGGAACTTCAAGTACTAAAGGCCACCCTGGGACTATATGATCCACTGCCAAAAAGGCAATCCCTGCTACAAAACATGACACGCCCACATGTACACAATGGTACACTTGTCTCTATGTCAAGGATAGACCTAATACTCACACCAATAATTTTCTGTCACCAAATTCAAAAATTTAAAACTGAAAAAATCAAATTCTCCAACCATCAGCTTGTTTTGGTGTCCTACAAACTGGCGGAACCAAGTACCCAAGCACCCAGATGGTGCAGAATACGCCCAGAAAGTTTAGCTGAACTCAGAATTTCAATCCTGGATGGAGGAAATATCCTCAACCCAGGATTTTCAAATACCTTTTGCTCAGACCCACTAACCACATGGGAAAACTTCAAAAAATCAACAACCCAACAAATTAAACATACATCATCTAGAAGACACAGGGCAGTTTCAGCCATTATCAAACACACATTGGCTGAAATTGACCATCTAGAAAACAATGTACCAAGAATGGGATACAGCCATGGATGGGGTCATAAATGGGCAGAGGTTTCTGCTCAGCTAAACACCCTGATCTGCAAACACCAACACTGAGTTGGAGTCCAATATAAAGGCAAAAACATAAGAGATGGAGAAACTTGCTCAAGCTACTTTTTCCGATGATTCCACGCCAGGAAAAATATGATAGCTTGTACACAGGTCCATCAACTGGACAAATCCATAGCAGAAACACCCAAAGAAGTCATGACTGAAGTACACAGGTTTTACACAAAATTGTATAAATCTGAGCCAGTCAAAACAGAAAAAATCGAAAAATTCCTTAGAAGCGCACATATTGACACCATGGTTCAAAATAACAATTTAATTAACCTAATATTATGCAAGGAATTATGGGAAGTAGTACGCGGTGCACCAAGAGGGAAATGCCCTGGACCTGATGGGATTCCCTATGAATTTTATAAAAAATATTTTACTAACATCTCTAACATTCTTCTAGCTTCAATGAACAAGTGTATTATGGAAACATGCCTCCTACCTGGAGGCAAAGAAGCATAAACACGGTCACATTATTCAAGAAAGGAGACAGATTAGACCTATCCAACTGGCGCCCAATTTCCCTAACCAATACAGATACAAAAATTTTCACAAAAATTATGGCTAAACAACTAGGAGAAATTGCAACTGATGCGATATCCCCATCACAATATGGATTTGTCCCAAGAAGATCCATATGGGATAACATCCACACAGTTGCAAATGTCTGCCAGTCCAAAACCTCTGGAGCACTTGTCTTTTTAGACCAACAAAAGGCATATGACAGGGTGAACTGGACCTATCTTAGAGCCTGCCTTCAAAAATTCAAGCTTCCAAATAGATTCATAAACTGGGTAATGTTGTTTACAGAGTCTGCAACCATGGCTGTGCGGGAGCAGGCTTCTTAACCAACCCAGTTATCCCACAGAGAGGACTAAAACAAGGAGACCCCTTAAGCCCTCTACTCTACAACTTTAGCTTGGACCCTCTAATCCAAAATACAAACACACTACTCAAAGGAATCAACGTCAAGGGCCAACCACCAGTCAAAATGATGGCCTTCACTGATGATTGCGTGGTGGGCATATATAACAATCAAGACGCTTGCAGAATTGAGAAGATAATTCAAGACTATTCAGCCATAAGTAACGCATCACTTAACACTGAGAAAACGGAAATTATACTCCTGGGAAAATATCAGACCCAGTGGATGCCATCTACACAGGGCCAACAAGCTAGTACAACATCAAGACTCCTGACCAGACATAGGAGGCGAAAATTAGCAACAAACTCACTAAAACTTCCATTCATCACCAAGCCAACAGCTGGCCCTGTTTGTCACTTGGGAGTATGGTTGGAAGCAGGAGGATACGCTAACTCCATGATGGAAAATCAATTATTAGACAAAATAACAAAACGCATTGCCTCCTTACATGGACACCAAACAGGTCTAACAGGAAGGGTCATGGTAGCCAACTCAATGATTCTATCAATCATATGGTTCACGGCCCATGCAATCGCTTTCTCACCATCTTTCTTCAACACAGTCCACGCCCTATTACAAGGATGGCTATGGTCCAACCACAACCCCCCTGTACGCCTTGAAACCCTATTTGGCTCTAGAAGAAATGGAGTTATGGGGCTTACTAATTATGTAGAGCAAGCAACCCATATACTGGGATCCTGGATAGCTCAGGTGACTAGTCCAGATCTTCCAGATACACACTGGGCCAGAACAGCAAGATATAACTTCACACGTGCACTACAATTAAGAAACCCAGATCACCCAAACACATTAATCAAGTATCTGGCATCCCATCCCACAGCTGCAGGACCATAAGGCACTCCTGCACACTTCAAAAGAATACTCCTAGCCATGAGAAGAGCGACATGGCGGATTCATATAAATGATCAAACTAGTCACCAAGGACGCCCAAGGCTAACTCACAGACAGGAGATCAATGATTAAATAGTCACAGACAATATAATAAGCAAAAGTCAAAATTTATAGCCAGGATAGATTACCTTGACCATATGGGCATACCTTACAACCTGGAGACCCAAAGAAGAGTATGGAGATACACACATCACCCTCTACTCCAACCCAGGATAAGAGCACATGTATGGAGGTGTATGAGGAGAGTATACCAAACAGCTGCAAGGTCAAATGCCACTCATACCTCATGTGCAATATGTGGTCAGTATGGAAGCCTAGCCCACCATTTAGAACAATGCCCAACATCAGTGGCTTTATGGAAAGAGGCCATGCGCCTTTTCCTCCAAGAAAACGGACACCATACAGCCTAGCAAGAAACATGTTCGCTATAAACATGGACTCTCCTATCCATCTATCTCTCAGGGCGCTAATGGTAGCAATAGCACTATGGACGATACATACAACGGTACTGGAATCTTTCACAGGAGCAGCGCCAGCAATCCAAGAAGCCATTCATCGCTTCCACAGCCATATATTGGAACATTTCCAAGAATGGCTGTTTGGACATATGACCCCCCATAACAGAAGGACAATCAACACATGGTTCCCCATATAGTTCCTAAAAGTTGATCCTTTCCTTCACACATGCTGCATCCAAGAATAAGCCAGCATAACCCCCTCCCTACCATCCTAATCTTGGTAATCCTGGAGACAACAAGAGGGGCTTTGAACCCTCTGGGGTGTCTTTAGTTGTCAAATTTCATTAGTTTTATCACTATATCAGAAGTTCTTGTCCCCTGGTCGACCTTCCACAAATAAATAGCATGATTCCACTTAGCAGATCAGTGATACTTTAATTGGCAGGTGACTGGATGTGTTCATGGCTAGGCAACATATGGGAGGTCCCATTAGATACTAAGATGATTTAAACGACCCATCCCTGCTGAAGTGGGGCTTGCCTTTTCTGGAAGCAGGGAAACATATTGGCAGGGTTTCAAATCAGAATATACCACAGATTGATTAATTATTCTTGGCTTTGATTTGTCAATATTTATAGCTCCCTTACTGTGACCTGAGATTGTCAATGGATAGGGATGACCATAACTTTCCCACTGGTGGTAGCTTTGTGCCGCTGCCACCTCCAAGCACAATCCCAATCTACTGGACCAACTCTTGGGTGGTAAGGTAAGGAGGAAAGGGGAAGTCTTGAGAGGTGCACCATCACCCACCTCTTGTCCATCACATGGGCTAAATTACCCAGGGACATGAGAGGAATGTCTTCCTTCTTCTCCCCCTTTTTTATGTGCAATGGACATTCCTCACAGTTGAGGTGCAGGGTGCTTCACAGGATTTACACAGGCTTTCCCAATACCCCCTATAGTAAATACCAAATTACTATAAGATTACCTGATAAAAATCAACTTTTCATCCTATCCTAAGTACTTTGGTACTTATAAAAGGAAGCATAGTATTCCAAGTAGCTAAAAATTTAGTTGAATAAAACCATATTAGCTACTAGCTTCACAAAAGCTACTAAAACATATATATTTCCAATTTTTTACCTTAGAGATAATCATACCTATTAGATCATTTAAATTTAGATTTTCATATCCAATCTGTTCCTTGCAGAAAGATATTTGTTGAGTGCTACAGATAAAGCATATAAAAACTCCTATTGGGTAATAGACTTGATTCCACAACTAGTCTAAATATACTGATTAGCTTATTTAAGATGATAAAATAATAGTTTTACTTTAATTTCTTTAATATTGAGACTAAAAAGTCTTGAATGATATATCTTATCACTATGTAAAACAATTATAATAAAGTGCAAAATTGTCAGAAGAGTGTTTATAACTCTCCCATTCCCAGCAAGGTGGTGCGTGGTGAACAGCCACACCATCAGGTAATTAGTTGTCAGTATTATGGTGAGCATAGCCCCAAAGAGGGTGCTGGAGCTAAAGTAACACATGGCAAGGGTGTTCAACGCGGTATATATTAATAGATAGCAAACAAACAACAAAATTGGGTGGACCCCAAAGGGGAGTCCATATCCAAGCAGTGATCTGGGCTGGAGTGCTTGGGTGCCTCATCTGGAGGGGACCAGGGCGGCCCAGTGGTGCACCAGTTGTGGTAGTTAATTTTATGCAAATAAAACGGCTGACGTTGTTAGAAACCTCCCCAAAGAAGTCTGTTAAATCTTTGTGCGTTGGAGGTACTTGCTGGTGCTTTTTTACTAAAAAATCCAACAATCAGGGGTTTAAAACCACTGAAAATACTAAAAAATAATTAAACTTTTAAACTAGAAAGTTAGGGGTTTTAAAGTTTTTATTAAGAGTCTCAGGGGATAAGGAAAAATGAACCTTCTCAATATTGAACCATTCAGTATTTAACTGTATTGAGGGTTGAGGGAGATTCAATGATAATTTCAGAATAGCTTATCTAGTCTGAAATAGAAAAAATGGAAATTCAGCCTATTGAAGCTCAGAAAACTCACTTCACTTAGGCTGACCAATGGATGGGGAGGTATTAATTTGGCAAGACATAACAGTGGGGTAATGACTTAATATATTAGCCAATCCCCATTAGTGAAAAATATCGCACCTTGGGGGACCCCACCATGCCTATAAAAGGGGGTGGTCCCCACGTAGGTTCTTGAATGGGACTATTATTGGCTGGGGGAGATCCATCTGATGGACGTCCCAGAGTCTGCCACATAGTTGGTGTAATCTGAATGCTTAAATTAGTGTTATTTGCCCACGAGATATTTGAACTAGTGTTAACCCAATTTGTGGGGTTCCACCAAGGATCAGCCAGGTCTTTTAGCCAATAATTTCATTAATTTTATTTAAATCAATCATATCAATGTCATGGACTTGTAAATGTCCAACAAGCCCCTTTTCAGCCAATTTTGACCCACAACGTTCTTATCTTGTAGCTGGGAGGGAAAATGTCTGACAAGGTACGTGCATAGGTTTGCCCAAGTTAACACATTAAAAATATAAACTAATGGGATTTTATTGATAAGGAAGATGACCAACGAGGAAAATTGGTCTCAAGAACCATACTTTAAACAAGGGGATGTAAATCGTCAATTGGGGAAAATGTTGCCAAGCCTAAACAAACCAATTGGTGCACCTCACCTTTGTCCATGGTACTGTAGCTTGAGATTGAAAAAACTTGAGTGATTGATTGCAGACTGAGCCATCCTAATAAGGAAATTTTATAAATTGAATGGGTTTTGAACACCCATTCTCTAAGTAATTGAACTGAACTGTCATTGATAATAAGACAACTAGTCGCATAATGCCACTGCCATAACATAGGACTTGGCATCATGCATTTCACCTGGACCAACCTGGGCATATCTAGCCTGCACCCAACGTTGGTCCAAGGTATGCCTTAAGTCAGGGAGGTCCTGCAGCTTGACCTTATCTGAATCTTGACGTCCAGCCTTATCTTGGCAGCCGGTTTCCTTAATGATGTCAGGTAACCCTGACAAAAATGGTTTGATCACTTGATATGCTTAAGTTCATATAGTTTAAGAATATAGTTAAATATATGTTTAAATATAAAGAAGCTATGAAAGTTTAGTCATACAAAAATAGCAATTAATTAGAATGTAGAATTAAAGTTATCCATCTGTTGGATTTTTAACCAGGTGGTATTCCTCACATATTAACAAAATTAGTATAATATTTAATTGAAGATGATCACCAATTATTTTGCTAATTTTGATTCATTATTTAACAATAATACCCCAATTTGTGCTCCCCATTTGGTTGAGTTGAGCTGTCTTGATCCGCAGAATCAAGAAAGTATTGGGGATCATCCTCAATAGGAAATTGGCAGGTCATGACACCAGTGACTGAGGCCAAGGATGTTGAGATAATTATTACCAATTAAGATCATGAATTGCTTAAAATCAACATCAAAAGTATCAGAAAACAATCCCATTAGAGTTTTCAGTCTATTTTGACACTGGCAACTTATGCTGAGGATATTGAACCAATTATTACTAATCATATAGGTTTGGCAGAATCATAGTTCAATACTAACTGCAAAATTGTGGGTGATTGTGGTAATTTCCAGCGGAAAGCTGATATATTCATTTACAACCATCTGATGATGATTTCACTGCCTCAAATCTGAGTTCAGCAGAATTTTGTCTTGATGCCAACTCCATTTGAAGATGATTGTGGGAATTTATGGTGGAAAGCTGAAGTATTTTTTTGTCCTTCATCTGATTATGAATTTGCTGTCAAATTTGGAGTACTGGCAACTTATGCTGAGGTTGTTGAACCATTTAATTTAATTAAATAAAATCAAATCACATTTCAACCTTGAGAGGGTATTGGGAACAATCCATGACAGCATCTTGGTTTAATTCAACACCAGCAACTTATTCCAAGAATATCAATATATTAAATTAATTCAGATTACAACATATCATGGATTAATATAGTCATAAACATTTGAGGATGAAGAGTATTACCAGTGAGAGTGATGATGAATACTAAGCAGAGAGAATTGCCAGTGAGTGCTGACAATGGTGGCAATAAATACCACAGATGTGGACAGGCAAGGTATGGCTATAAATAGTTTGATCTCCATCTTTTTTTTTTTAGTACTAGATGGTCCCAACCCAAGGGGGGATTCATCGATGTTTATTATTATTACGCCTGGGCTCCTAAGAGCCTGAGGCGAGGAAGGGAGGGAGGAGGCATCGAGAAAGGGAGGGGTTTGCGCGCCAGAGCCATGCTGCAGTGACAACTGAGCGGGGGAGGGTTGGCGACATAGTGCAGACCTTCAGGGCCATCTCAAAGTGTACCTGAAAGTGGGTGATCATGTGTGGAAGGGTCCACACCTGCTGGTCAAAGGCAGCACGAAGGAAGGAGTTATGGATGGTCCAGATGGCTGTGGCATAGGCGAGGACACGGAGGGGTCGGTGGCAACCAGGCAATGTCTGCTCAAACATGAGGTCTTGCACAGGGTGTCCAGACCAGGGCTGAGCATGGAGGAGCGCGCGGGCCTTTGGCCAAAATGCGGCGACACCTGGACAGGTGAAAAAACGATGGAGGTGGGAGTCAATAGGCTCCACACAGCGGGGGCAGCTTCGGTGCTGGAAGGTAGGGCCAGTCCAGTCCCCTGTCCTGTATGAACAGTGGAGCACTCTCCATAAGGTGTTGGACACCTTTGCTGACAGGATGGGGTGATAGACGTCCTTCCACAATTCCTTAAGGTCAAATCTCACGGAGGGAGGGAGGAGCTCAAGGAGTCTTGGGCGGATGGGAGGACGATATTGGGGGTTGAGGCGAGTTGTGACAACTTGTCCATTGTGCACAATTGCATGGCGACGTGGGCTGAGGCCAGGGCCTTCCCTTCTGTATGGGAAGGCATGGTGGATCCGCGCGCCTACTCGTTTCAGGGCAAGGAGAGCCTGGTTCTAGTAGGGGGATGAGGGATGGTTTTAGGCGATGGCCTGGGTGGTTTGTGAGCCACTCCCCTAATGAGGTCAGAGATGCTCTAGGAAGACCCAGAGCTGCTGACACTGACTGGCGGAGGGCGGGCGCCCATTGGGGCATGGGGGTCGCGTCCCAGCAGACAATCGGCCATAGGAACTTCAGGAAGATTGTGGTGGCGTGGGATCGCGTGTCCAGAAGCCCTAGGCCCCCTTCATTGCAGGGTCGGGCAATGGTTGAGAGGGCTATTGGTGGATGGTTTGAGCCCCAGATCCAACAGCGGAGGAGTACATTGAGCCGCGTATAAAAGGCATCTGTGAATGGGCAGACGTGCGCTAGGAACCAGACTTTGGAGAGGAGGAACACATTGGCCATCAGAGCTCGACCCTGGGGGGTGATGTGCCGCCGGTTCCAGCTGGCAATCCTGGAGTTAACTGCTGCAAGGAGCAAGTCCTCATTGTCTTTTAGCGCAACTCCTTGTTGGTTGGTGAGAACGCCCAGGTGACGGAAGGTACCGCGCTCAGGTTCAATACCAAATGGTGGGGGGAAGGTGGGGGAGCCGACCTGTACAACTGTTGTCTTGGAGGTGTTGACCATGGCGTTGGACGCCTTGGTGTACCTCTCAATGGTCACAGCAGCGAGGGCAACATCCCCAGGGCAGCCAAATGCAATGGCAGTGTCATCTGCAAATGCCATGGTGCGTGTGGGGGCTTTACCTGGGACCAGAATCCCTGTTAGCTTGTCCTGTAAGGAGGCCAAGAGGGGGTCAAGGGTGATGTTAAAAAGGATAGGGCTCAGGGGGTCCCCTTGCCGGAGACCTTGTCCAACTGGTACTGCCACTGTAAAACCCATTGGCGCCAGGACTCTGGTGTGGAGCTGGTCATAGAGCGATGATATCCAGCGCCTAGCTGCGGGTGGGAGATGGAAGCGGGCCAGGGAAGCATCAATATACTTCCAGGCTACCCGATCATATGCTTTCTCCATATCCAGAAGAGCCACAAAGCCATTCACCTTACGAGAGTTAGCAGTCAAAGTCACGTGAAGGTCATTATAGTTGTCCCATAACGACCTCCCCGGAATAAAACCGTACTGGGATGGGGAGAGGCGAGGTGTCACCCATTTGGTGATGCGGTTGGCCAGAAGCTTCGTGAAGAGCTTGTGGTCTGTGTTGATCAACGCTATGGGGCGCCAGTTCGCCAGGTTCTCACGGTCTGACTTCTTGTGAATGAGGGTCGTGATTGAGCCTCTGGAGTCGGGGAGGACCTCGCCATTCACCAAGAGTGCAGCGAAGAGGTCGCGGAGGGTTCTGGCTATCACTGCAGGTTCCAGAAGGTACACCTCAAAGGGTATTCCATCTGGGCCTGGGGCTTTAAGCCGTGGGGATTTCAGAAGGGTTTCCATCACCTCCTGGATGGAAATAGGCGCCAGTAGAGCCTCATCAGCCCGTGGGTCAATGGGCGGCTCTGGAGCCCGCCACAGGAAGTCTTGGATGTCCGATGGGTCCACCTGGGTGGCATGGAAGAGGCTGGAGTAGAAGCGGTGTAGTTCCTGCGTGATTTCCTCCTTATCTGAAGTGGTTGTAGTGCCAATCTTCAGTGCAGTAATATCCTGCGCTGTTGACCGGGCTTTCTGTTTCTGAAAGAAGAAGCGGGTGGGGCGTTCCCATTGAGCATAGTAACGAGATGTTGTAAAGTTTGCTGCCCGTTCTTCCTGCAGTGTGAGCTCCAAGCGGAGTGCTTCCTGCGCCGCTTCCCAGTCTTCCAACCATCTGGGAGAGGGCGAAGGCTGGCAGTTTCGCTCTAGATGTCTGATTCTGGCTTCCGCCCTTTTGACTCTGGCGCGAGCTGCAGTCATCTGGGCTTTGGCACAGTTGTAAGCAACGCGGGTGATGCCCTCCTTGGTCACCGCCCATCTAGCCTTGTGGTCAAGCAGGTGGGGTGGGGGGAGGTGAGAGTCTCCCGGATGGTCATAGACAGCTTCTCCTTAGTGAAGGGGTTGTTGAGAAGATCTGGGGCAACCCTAGGCCAGAACCTACGCGACGGTCTAAGTGTGGTGAGGACAACGGTGAGTGACCTGTGATCACTCAGATGGTTGTCACGAGAGATGGGAGAGGAGACGCGGCCAATTAGCAGGGGGCCAATCAGTGCCATATCTATGCGTGACGCTGACTGGAAAGCTCCTCCATCATACTGGATCCTAGTCATGCAACCTAGGCCAGACGCGGAGGGTGGAAGTGCATCTATAAAGCCACTCAGGCGAAGGAAATCCTGGAGGTGACTTGATCCAGGGCGTTCCTTTGCTGCAGGGGGTAAGAGTCACGGACGCGACTTATGGTTGTGTTGAAATCTCCTAAGAGAACTGTATTCCGTGGGAGATTGAGTTGGAGGAGCTCTTCCAAGAGCCGATTTTGCTCCTGACCTGCATTAGGCAGGTAGATGCTTGCAGCGAAGAAGGAGAAGTCAGGAGTGGTGAGTTTGGCCAGTATGAGGCGGCCACCTAGATATTGTGAAAAAGAATGGGTTTTAACCCGAGGATTCAAAACAATAAGGGCGGCATGGTTTGTCCAGAAGGAGTTGCCTCCAAACTGTTCATTCCATGCAGATTGTTCGTGGGGGAGGATATGGGGCTCCTGGACAGCAGCGATGTCAATTTGTGCTGACCTGAAGTTTCGGAGGAGGCGGGCTCTCCGCTTAAAGTCCCGCAACCCATTTGCGTTGATGGATTGCAGGGCCAGGGTGCTGCCATGGGGACTCATAGCTGTTCCCCTCCATGTCCTGGGGGTTGCCAGCGCTTAAACCTGCTGCTGTGAGGCGGCTAGTTTTGAGTCCTTTAGCTTGACTATTAGCTGCAATCCGTGAGGAGCGTCGAGGGTTCTGAGGGGAAGGAGAGGGTGGGGGGGCGGAGGACCCAGTAAGCCAGCCTAGGATGCTGCCCCCGCTCCGTTGCAGGGGAAGGACCTGAGGGTGCTCAATGGTGACCTCCGCGGTGTCCCCATTTGATGAGTCTGAGTCCATATTCACTTCCTCCAACACTGCAAAGGATCCGCGCGAAATGGACTGTGGGGTTGGGGTAGGACTCTTTGAGGTGGCACTTCTACTGCAGGCCGCGAGTTGCCAGTCCATGCTGGTGGGCATAGCTCCATTGGGAGCTGAGGGCTGATGCGATAAATCGCTGGTGGGGGTTGGTGGGGGTGCCGCGGAGCCCTGAGTGGGGGTGGCTGACGAGGGGCACCCTGTGGGAGATGCCTTGCGCTTGGTGAGAGAGGGAGTTGACTCTGGGAGATTGGAGGGGTGCCCATTGGAAGGGGGCATGAGCGCGAAGGTATCCCACACCAATAGTGGGGTTAGCTGTTTCAACTGCTAGGCGTAAGGACTCAGGGGACAGGTCTTGAACGGGAACCCATTGTGTGGGTTGTGGAATTGCTGCTGCAGCCATGTGGGATCGTTTTTGGCCTGTTTTAGGCCCCTGGGTGGTGGCTAAGAGGGCTTGTTTTCGAGCTGTGCAGCCACTATACAAGTGTCCAAGGGCGTTACACCATGAACACCGGGGGCGCGCCTGATCAGGGTCGACAAAAAAGATCTCAGGGCATGCCCCAACTACCGCCACACGAGGAATAACCTCAATGTTACGGGATACAGTGGGGGAGGGGATGAATGACGCCCTAGCAGTGCGAGCTCTTTGAGTGGGAGCATAGTAAGAGGGGACGCTAAAGTCCACTGAAAGAACAGACCCAAACTCCATTAAACCACGATGGAGTGCCAGTTTAAGAGACTCAGGATCAACAGTCGTTGGTAGGTTGGAAAAAGTAACCCATGAAATTTTCTCCAGGTGAGAGCGTGTGCGGGAGATGTGAAGAGATCCGCGTGGAATAATGACCTGGAGGGTGGCAGCATGGTCAGCAAGGGCAGCTTCAGTGAAGCCCACATCGATGTAGTGGCCCTCCACTGATTCATGGATGGTGGTGTTAATAGGGAATGTCTCCGCAATCGCTGCAAAGTATGAGAAGTAATCCTCTGTATAGAATTCAACAGGGTTATGCCCATAATAAAGGCGAATTGCGTGGGAGAGGGTTGAGCGAGGTAGAGCTTTTTGCGCTCTAGTTTCAGCCCATTTCTTCTTAACATCGGCAATAAACGCCACTTCACGGGGATCAGCTTTGGGTAGCGTTGGTGCCAGAGGTTTTTGCCACGCCCCAGTGGCTCCTTTGGTACGTTTGTGTTTGCTTTGGGCTGCAATTGCAGGTTGAGTGTGAGCTGGTGGTTTGGACAAGTTTGCGGAGTTCCCTTGTTTCTGGAATGTTACAGCAGTTGCTGGCGTCATATTAAATTGAGGGGCGGTTTGTTGGGCCTCGCTAAATTGGGGAGGCCCATCCAGATTCAGAATTAACTCACTGGCTGAGCCAATTGGGAGGAGGGAGATGTTTCATCACCATCCCAATCTATTTGGGCTAAATTCAGCCCGAGTGTTTGCTGTGATTTCGTGGGCAAAACTCATTGGCTGATTAGTGTATTGGTCGTTTTCAGCATATTGCGATAAAGTGCCGACTTGAGAAGTGCCAATTACGGGGTTTAAATGGGACGGGTGAGATTGGAACTGGTGTGAAGTTCCAAAATCCGAACCATTTGAATCCTCATTGGGAAGAGTAGATTGTCCCAATTTGGTGCTTAGTGAACCAGAATGTGCGGCTAATCCAACCTTACATCTGAGGATTTGGGGGCCAGGTAGCTGGGTATCGCCCCTCATGGAGGGAGCCAGAAACACGGCGTCAGCAATAATAGATGGGGCTGAATTAGCTGACACAATGGGGGAGGTGAATGTCTGGATGGGCTGAGTTGCATTCAACTGAGCAGACGCCATTAAAACAGCGTGGGTGATGGCCTCCTTGGTTGGAGGGGGCCCAGCGGGTTGGTGGGAGGCAGCACACACAGAGCTGTTAGGCGTGCAGGTTGCAGAAGTGCGATCAGGTGAACTGGCGCTAGTTGGAGTAGCTCCAGGTTGGGGGGTGGTGCCTGCTTTCATGGCTGCTGCTTGAGAGCAGGTGATTCTGGTTGACCCTGAGGTGGGTAACCGAGGGTTGCTTCGTTTGGGGGTGGTGCTGGCTCGTTTGGCATAGCCTGCGGGTTCTTTTGCGGGGTTTCCCGCCATATTTGCTAATAGTTTTCGTAAATCTCTTTAGTGGAGCTAAATTTCAGGCTGAATTGATTTTCGAAAAGTGATGCTTAGCAGAAAGAGATTTTTTGATCTCCATCTTAGTAAAGATATCTTCAGATCTTCAAACCTCATCTTTTGTTTGCCTATCTTTATTAAGTTTTTAGTGAACAAAGTTTTGCTTGGCTGATAGAGGTGGGACTCAAGTTCCCCAGAGGTTAGGTGCTGGGTTAAAACACCTGGAGTGGTCAGTGCAACCAACTCCCAACCTTGAACTAGATGGAAACCCTGCAGGAACTTGGGCAACTAGAAATAACAATGATGAACTGGAAAGATTGAAGTGGAGAAACCCTGAGGGAGTCAATAGAGGCTGTTGAACCACAATCATTGGACAAGTCCCAAAGAGGGCCTCTGAGCCATAATGAGTGGTCAAGCCTCAGAAGGAGAAGTTGTTGGTCTGCTGGGTTGGTGATTTGACCTGCGAATTTATAGGGAAAGGTTGCCAATGATTGTGAAAAAGCAACGGCCAGCATTTTTCATACTGTTTTCCTGGCACACTAATATAGTCACCTATTATTGAGAATGAAAAATTCTCAACACCATCATATGATAAAATGTGCTATAAAGGTTTAAGTTACTGCTTTGTTTAACAAATAGTATATTAGGTTAGCAATTATATACTTAAATGTTAAATTTATAAGAAATCCATTTAGAACAGGAATATAGCAAGTTATGATGGATGTTAGATTGTACCAAAGTACTAACACTTATCAATATTTTATACTTTATGTTTAGTTTCTTGAATTTTCCGCTATATTTTTGGTTTTAAGTAATTTGATTTCAATAACGCCATAATTCAATGTTTAAAGTCTCAACTAAAGAGTGAAGCTAGCTCATAAGGTTTTATTAACTAAATAACTTTTCATAAATCATAATCAATAAGAACGGCTGTACCACATTAGATCTATATAGTTGAATGTGAATCCTAATTTCAGTCTGTCACAAATTAAATTTTTTAGTAAAAGTCCAATAATCTGTAACTTATGAGGAAAAGTCTGTAAAATTGCTTCAATACATTAAAACCTGAAATTTTTTCCAAGGTTAACTATATGTATAATTTGGTCTACTGTATGCCATAATTATGTAGTTGCTGGAACTATACGTAGATTTTATTTTTGATTGAGTGTATCATTACACAAATATAACAAAGTTGATTTTGCATTTCCATATGTATTAGTATAGCTGATAAAACCAAATTTAGTAATGATTGTTGTTAAGTTTTCAGCTGATGGTGCAAGCTAAAATGACTTAACAATGAAATTGAGGATATAAACTCATTTTTCAAATGAAACTCCTGCTTGTAATCAGGAAGTATATTCTCTGATAATCCTCAATAATAGCCAAGTAACTCTGGTATGCTCACCAATCTTAAGTCTACTAGCACCAACAAATACAAGACCTTCTGTTTTCATACAAAATTAGAAAATTATTCCTCTATAATCAGGACTACTTATCTGGCAGGCAACTATGTACTTCTCTTTGGGAAGAATAAACACACACAACTATCCAATATAGACATAATGGCAACAGATACAAATATCAGACAGACAACAGATGGATACCAATAATTAATAAACTAAGTGACAGTAGTTATTAATGATCAATAAAATGGTAAATAAGATTATTGATGTTTTATTAATTGGCCAGGTGCCGTTATTGTATACCTCTTGTGCATCTCCTGACCAAACTCATCTATTAGATGAGTTCATTCATATTATGCCAATCCTCTGCTAGTCATGACAATATTTATGAAAAGACCCCAAGTCAGTTCAGCTCATGAATTGACTAAAAATAACGATCATTTCTACCCAATTGAAGGCAATATTACTCTCATAATTGGGACAATTTTGGGTTGCAAACTCAACATCAAAATCTTCCTTATTAGAGCTACATCATAACTTGACATCTAACAATAAATGGGGAATAAAACATATGTGATAATAAAAGATGATGCACCCCAATTTGGGGCATCGCAGGCCTCTCAATAGCACTAAGTACACCCCTAATTGGGACATCTATGTTTAAGTGCTTAATTATTGATTTTATTAATCAAACCCAACTTCCACCTTAGTGCATTAAGATTAGTGCACTAATTTAGGAGGTGCAATTTAGTTAATGCCTTGGGACCACCTTGCACCCAAGTGGACCCATAATCAGCCATAGAATAATTATATCATAGCTATTGTTAGCTACTTTAATTGGGACGATTTAGATACAATTGAGGTGGTTTTGGAAGGAATTTAGTTTTTCAGATAAATCGGGAAAAATCAATGATCCATCAATGGGATTAATATATTAGCATTGATGGTTTTCTCAAAGGATTATTTTTGAGTCAACTATCAAATTCTAACAATTTTTATGAAGGGTGCTTATAATGGGGTTGTAGATGGTTATCCTTTAGGAAAAAAAGTGGAGTTTCTTTTTTTATTTTTAGATAAATTTATGGCTATTTATAAGATATCTAAATCCAAGTAGGTTTTTGTCCTTTTAAGGGATCTATTAAAATCTCTTAACCAAGTATAATTAGTTCTAGTTTGGTTAACTTATATCAATAGGAGATCTAAATAGAATTAGACATTAAATATTTTAGTAAATAAATTAGTGGGGCATTTATATGTACCACTATACATGTGCCACTAATTATATGTATAAATGAGTCAAAAGCTGATTAAAGATTACATAAGTCTTGTTCCATTTATATATATCCAACAAATATAATTATCTGTTAAATGGATCACTATGAAGCATAGTTTTAAAAAGAAGTATTTTTAATTTCTTATAGTTAATATTGTGCCCCCTTAGGCATATAAACTTCTGTATAGCAGTCAGGAAGATTATATCTCACTTTGGTTGACAGCTGATAGTATCAGCTGATAAGTGGGTCAATCAATACTAAAAAAGTAAAAATGTACATAATATAATCTGTCTCCTTAGATATAATTAATTTGCAATTATATCAATAGAGCTATATATAATAAATGAGCAGCATATAATTAGTTACGTTACAATATTATCTAAAGAGTAAATTAGTCTAAGTTATATAATTTTTCTGGCTGAATGTGCTACCTTCAACATTACCCTTACTTTCAATAAGGCCCTTCTCACCATTAGTTTGTGCATCTGGAGGGGCTTTATTTTTTTTGCTTAACAGGCATGGGTACTTGGTTTCTCCAAAGCAGGTTTAATATACATTTGATTGTCTAGGTGACTTTATGTTAATCTTCTATGATGATAACTGTATAATGTCCCAGTTCTAATTGAATCTAGCAATATATGTTTAAAGTGTAGGGAGATATCTAATAAAAACGCCTGACACATGATGTATTGCTTTAAGGTTAGTGTATTCATTTCCTTAAGGCCAGACTTCCAAATAAATGGCTAAAAATCCTTTTATAGTTGCCCTTTTTGATAAAGGTTCTACTTGCTTATTAGCCTCCTTCTGGTTTTTTGAGTGGTATCTTCTTATTCTGTAGGTAATTCCTTAAGGATTACAAATTAGTATATCTGTGTCCTAAGCCATACTTTGTAAAGTAAAGCACTATAAAACTAAAAGGCAAATACCCTGTTTCATAATTAAATCCATTTTTTTAAAAATAATGTCCATTATAATCTGACAAATTGTCTCCTGGTAACCTAATCATCAATAATTTATGGTTCATATTAAGCTACTAATGATACTTTTTTACTTAGCCGTTGGCCTATAATGTTATTGTGAGTCTAGCATCTCTTTTTTACTTTGATTAATTAAGAAAAACTTTAGTTTTGAAATTTTTATGCACCAACATTTGCCGTTGCGCCATACTGATTCTCAAATTTGACAATCTTGAGGCCTGCTGCCCCACATGGGGTGGTGTTGCGCAACCTCTGTCAGGGAACTGGTGTACTAATGAAACTCTGGATTTCATTGTGAATGTTCAGCACCCAGGACAAAAGTATTATTCTACAAGGTACCACCACTCTGATAGAGTGAGGAATGGAGTAAGCAGCTATAAGTTATTGGAGAGAAGATAAAGGTAGTTGAACATCTGGTGCATGGTAGCCGTCACTTGGGGTTCCTGTATACTTTTTCTGATAGTAACCAAAGCAGTAACCCACAGCTCCATATCTCCTCTGATGCCAAAACTAAAGAGCTTGGTCTTATAAAGGTCTATATTTTTTGCACTAGGTGGTCCCAACCTAATAAGGGATATACCATTCCTTACTAATCACTCTTGAGCTCTTAAGAGCTTGAGGCGAAGGCAGGGGTAAGAGGAGGTGTCAAGAAAGGGTGAGGGAAAGTTTTTCTAGAGCCAGGTATCCGCTCAAACTGATCGATTAGCCCATGGCACCATGGTAATTAATTTCAGAGCCATCTCAAAATGAACCTAAAGTGAGTGATCATATGGGGCAGCATCCACAGAGTGGAGTCAAAAGCGGCGCGAAGATATGAATTATGAATAGTCCATATCACTGCACCAAATGCCAGGACCCTTAATGATTGGGAGCAAGTGGAGAGGAGGTTGAACATGAAGTCCTGAACAGGGTGCCCTACCCAGGGTTCTGCTTGCAGGAGTTTGCGGACCTTGTTCCAGAAAGGGGCTACAAGGGGGCAAGTAAAGAAGCGGTGGAGGTGGGTGTTTGTAAGCTCTGTGCATCGTGGGCAGCTCTTGTGCTGGAAGATGGGACACATTTGATCCACTGTCCTTTATGAGCAGTGTAGAACTCGTCACAATGTATTTATCATTATTGCTGAAAGAACAGGGTGGGTAACACTCCTCTAAAGAGCCTTGAGATCCCATTCCACAATGGGGGGTAAAAGTTCAAGGAGATGAGGCCGCATTGGGGGTCTGTCTAAAGGGTGGAGGCTGGTGATAACAATCCTCCCATTGTGGACCAGGGTGTGATGCCGTGGGCTGATCCCAGGACCCTCCTTTTATAAGGGAAGGCGTGGTACACCTGTACCCCTACCCTCTTAAGCGCAAGGAGAGCCTGGTTCCAGTAAAAACTTGATGAGGGTTTGAGGCGGTGGCCTGGATGGTTTGTTAGCCAATCTCCCACAGCTGTTGGAGAGGCCCGTGGGAGCCCTAGTGAGGCCGCTAAATCCCGGTGTAAGGCTGGACCCCACTGTGGCATTGGAGACCTACCCCAGCAAATGATGGATTAAGTAACCCCGTCAGTATTAAAGTTGCATGGGACCTAGCATCCAAAAGACCTAGGCCCCTTCACTGTGGGGTCAGGATATCCTGGTCAGAGCCGTGGGTGGGTGGTTGGATCCCCATATCCAGTAGCGGAGTATCACATGCATCCTTAAGTAGAAAATGTCCATAAAGGGGCAGACATGAGCGAGAAACCATACCTTTGATAGCAGAAAAACGTTCACCATCAGGCCGCGTCCCTAGGGGGTGATACGCCGGCGGTTCCAGCTTGCTACATGAGAGTTCATTGCATCCAGAAAGCAGTCCTCATTATCCTTGATCGCGACCCCTTGTGGTGTGGTAAGGATCTAGGTGCCTAAAGGTGCCCCAGGTTGGTTCCAA
Source organism: Massospora cicadina (assembly GCA_022478985.1). Classification (NCBI taxonomy): domain Eukaryota; kingdom Fungi; phylum Entomophthoromycota; class Entomophthoromycetes; order Entomophthorales; family Entomophthoraceae; genus Massospora; species Massospora cicadina. Next base: position 76,895 of record JAKSZP010000043.1, on the reverse strand, counting down.
ACCAAAAGGAGGAGGGAACGATGGGGTACCAACTTGTACTACAATGGTTTTAGAAGTGTTAACTTTTGCATTAGATGCCTTGGAGTAGCGATCCAGGGCCTCCATGGCAAGGTCTAGGTCCTTTTACATCCAACTGCCACTGCTGTGTCATCAGCAAAGGCTATGGTGCGGGTGGGGGGTCTCCCAGGAACCTGAACACCCACCATTCGTTTCTGGATTAGGGCCAGAAAAGGATCCAAAGCTATGTTGAACAAGATTGGGATCAGTGGATCCCCTTGACAGAGACCCTGTTCAACCATAGACACTGCTGTAATGCCTGTAGGTGTACAGTACCTTAATGTGAAGCTGGGAATAAAGCGCTGATAGCCACGTATAGTTTGTGTTAGGATGTGGTGACAGGTTAGGGAGGCGTCAAGAAACTTCCAATTCACCTGATAATATGCTTTTTCCATATCAAAAAGCGCCACAAAACAATGCGTTTGAGACGAGGGAGCTGACAGGGTTGCCAGAAGCTCATTATAATTGTTCCAAAGTGATCCCTGGGATAAAGCCATGCTGATCTTGATTGAGGCGTGGTGCTGCCCACTTAGTCATGCGGTTTTTTAGAATCTTAGTAAATAGCTTGTGGTCTGTGTTCAATAGTGAAATTGTCACCAGTTTGAAAGGTCCTCACGGCTTGCTTTCTTATAGTAAGGGTCATAATTGATCCTCTAAGTCAGGAAGTATCCCCCTTCTACCAAGAGGATCGAGAAGAGGGGCTGGAGGGCCTTTGTAACTGTGACAGGATCCACTAGATACACTTCCAATGGGATACCATCTGGGCCTGGGGCCTTCAGGCGTGGGCTGTGGAGTAGAACGCCCATTACTTCTTGTTGTGTGATTGTTGCAAGAAGTTCAGCATCTGCTGAGAAATTAATCAGTGGATCCAGAGCCACTCCAACAAACTACTGAACTTCCGCTGGGTTTACCAAGAAAGCTTTGAAGAGGGCTGAATAGTAACGATGGATCTCGCAGGTCATTTCCTCCTTGTTTGTGGTGATGGTGGTCCTCACTTGAAGGGTTGCAATCTCCTGATCCTTTGAGTGAGCTTTTTGTTTCTGATAAAAGAAACGGGTGGGGCGTTCCCACTGGGTGTACTAACGCGATGATGTAAAGTTTGCTGCCCGTTTCTCTTGTTCAGTAAGTTCCCATTGATACATCTCTTGAGCCACTTCACATGCCTCCAACCATTGAGAGGAAAGTACAGGTCGGCAATTCCTTTCAAGGTGACGTATTATAGCTTTAGCCCGTCTGATATTATCCTGGGCTTCCATCATTTGAGCCTTAGCACAGTTGTAGGCTACCTTTAAGATCCTTGCTTTTTTATCTGCTCATTTTTCTTGAAAAGTTCTCAAATGAGGTGAGTCCAGGCTTTCTGCCTCACAAATGGCCGTATTTATCTTCTCCTTTGCAAACTGGTTGTTCATGAGCCCTGTTACAATCCCTGGGCAAAACCTCCTTGATGGTCTGAGGATGGTTGTCAGGATCACTGTGAGGGATCTGTGGTCACTTATAGTGTTATCTCAGGTTATGGGAGAGGAAACTCGACCCACCAATAAGGGGCCCATTAGGGCCATATCAATCCTTGAAGCTGATATGAATTTCTGACCTGCACATTGGATATGAGACATACAACCAAGGCCAGATGCTGATGGGGAAAAGGCATCTGTGAATCCATTTGACCTGAGGAAATCCTGAAGCCAAGCAGTATCTCGTCTGTCTTGTGTTGTAGGAGGAAATGTGTCCTTCACATGACTTAATATTGTATGAAATTAACCATAAACACTGTGGAGTGTGGGAGATTTAGAGAAAGTTTCTCAAAAGCTGGTCCTGCTCCAGGCCTGCATTTGTCAGGTATATGCTTGCAACAAAGAGGTAATACTCAGGGGTAGATAATTTAGCCAAGATAAGGCAATCATCAAGGTATTTCGAAAATTAGTGGGTTTTCACCCGGGGTTGAGGATAATAAGGCCTACATAGTTTGTCCAACAAGAGTTACCTCCAAATTGGTAATTTCATTCTTCTATTTCAGAGGGGGTACATGGGCTCCTGGATGGCTGCAATATCCATGCGAGTCAAACTGAAATTGTGGAGAAAGCGAGCTTTCCGCTTGTAATCCCACAGCCTATTAGAATTAATGGACTGCAGGGTCAAGGCGCCCCTTTGGAGCCTCATAGATGTCCCCCTCCATATCCTGGAGAATTACCAGAGCTTAAGCCTGCATCCATAAGGCTGCTCATTTTAAGCACTTGAGCCTGACTTTTAGTGGCAATCCAAGCTGATCGATGTGGAGGAGGGGGTTATTCTGAGCTGAAGGGCCTGAGGAGCCTGTAAGCCAACCCAGGATACTACCCCACTGCTCTTCACAGGAGTATCATGAGGGCAATCCATGGACTCCTCCATTTGAGAATCCTCTGAAGTATCAGAGTCCGTGTTCACCTCCTTTAATACAGAGAATAAAGTCTGAGTTACAATCCCCTTAGACGGTGGGGGGTTGATAACTTTGAGCCTCCACCTCCACTAGGGATACTCCATACCTGCTCCGCTCTTTGAGTATCTTGTGGTACCAAATTAGTTTTAGATGTCGCCCCTAGACTAACTTCCTCTGGGTAGCTTTATGTGAAGCAGATTTGCGCTTATTTTGTGCTGGTGAAGGGTCTGGCAACTTAGAAGGGGTTTCAACTGGAAGGGGGTTTTCAGCACTAAGGGACTAAAGATTTGCTACTGGCTGCGCCTGCTTGACTGCAACCCAAAGGGCAGCAGGGGTTAGATCCTGTACCAATACCCAGTGGGTAGGTTGATAATCGCTGCCGCCGCTGTATTGGAGCGTTTCTTACCTGTAACAGGGACTTGGCTAAAGGATGAGAGAGCTTGCTTACAAGCAGTGAAACTATAGTATAAATGGCCCAAAGCATTACACCATGAGCAGCGTAGTAGCGCCTGGTCAGGATCTACAAAGAAGTTTTTGAACATGGTCCAATGACTGCCACATGTGGAATAACCTCCATGTTATGGGTTACCATAGGGTTGGGGATAAATGATGCTCTAGCAATACAAGCCCATTGAGTTGGGGCATAGTAGGCTAGTGCACAAAGATCTACTGTAAAAACTGACCCAAATTCCATCAAACCCTGATGCAGGGCAAGCTTTAGGGATTTTGGGTCCACTGTAGTTGAAAGATTAGAGAAATTTACCCAAGAAATTTTCTCCAAGTTACATCTTGTTCTAAATATATGAAGAGATCCATGTGGAATCTATATTTTAGTAGAAACTGCCCGCTCTGCATCCACTGCAGTTGTAAAACTACATCAATATAGTGGCTTTCCACTAATTCATGATTGTGGTATCAACTGGAAAGGCCTTTGCTATAGCTTAAAAACAAAAAATAATTTTTTGTATAAAACTTGACTGGGTTATGCCCATAGTAGACTCTACCTGCATGATATAGAGTGGACCTAGGGAGCGCACGTTGTAAGCGAGTTTCTGTCCATCTCTTCCACATTTCAGCCAAGAAAGCAGTTTCATGAGGGTTAATGGTAGGTGGTTCAGGCACTTGATTTTTCTGCCATGCGCCTGATGCATCCTTAACCTGCTTATTTTTGTTTATACTCCAATTTAAGCTTAAATTTAAATTGGCTGATTCCCCATGGGATGGGACTCCAGATAGAGGCACTGGCATCCCTTTGGGTTTACGCGCTGGCGCCTGCTGGGCCTTCCCAATCAGTAATAGACTTTTTCCAGGTTGGTTGGCCTTACCTGAGTTAGAATTACTTTCTGCCAATTAATTGGTGGATTCAGGTTCATCTTCACACCAATCTATTCCTCCAGCCTTCATCTGACCTTCAGCAGATGCTGACTGGGATTTTTCTGCAGTCTGATTGTCTATTTTGGCTAGTTCCAATTGAAATTTAACTTTGATTTCTACTTTGATGAAAATTATCATGAACTGTTTGATACTAAATGCTAATCAGTTTGAGAGCGTTGGTTGCCACCCAATGAGAGAAAATGACGGCCAACTGATTTGACACCTACCCTCAATTTAGTCGGTGCACGTTGGTTGCTTTCCAGATTGTGTAAATGACGGCCAACTGATCCAACCATTACTGTCAATTCAGTTTGGACGCCATAATTGATTTCCAATGGGTGGTGGTATGCAAAGCCGCCTGAACACCCTGCATGGTATTGGGAGTGGTAATACCTCCAGATACCTTAGTTGATTCGTTGAATGCGCCTCCAGGGTGGGGCGCACCGATTTGTTTACCCTCAGTCAACACAGAGTTGGCTGAGGTAGGCAGTACAATGGCAGGATCATTTGTGATTCCGCTGTGCATGGTTAAATCTGGGTTTGCATCTGCTTTTGGAGCTGCAGTTTGGGAGCGTGTAGCACGGGTTGACAGACAAGTTGGCAACCAAGGATTCTGCAATTTGGGGTTTGTTTTGATAAATTCTGACGCATCAGAAGAGCTCTCAGTAGACTTTATCACCATTATCTCTTTTATTCAATAAGGCTAAACTTACAGGGTATTGTATTCTTTAAAAAGTAAAATTTAGCAGTTAAAGCAAGATTAGAAATCTATATATTTTAAAAGTTAGAGGTTTAATTTTTCTATTCAGTGTAATGCGGGTTTTGGGCTTTAACTTTTATTACTAATGCTAGAAATGAGAATAGACTAAAATCTGCTCTATGCAGGCTACTAGGTATATCCTTAAGGGATGTGGGCGGGGCTTAGAGAAGTTCAATACGGTGAATGCCAGTGCTATCCTTGAACAAGTTATGTTAAGATATTATATTTCAACTTGGTGTTTCAATTATAAAATTCTAGATTTTAATTGGCCAGTTCATCCTTGACATTCTTGGTAACAATTGATGTTTAAAGCCTTTTGATGCTATTTTTCATAATCTTGTTTTTGCAAATTTTCAATGGTATTTTATATTACCTGGTGTTACCCTAGGTATCAATTTATTAAAATGGGTAATCTTGCTTAATTTTATCTGTGGTGGAGGAGAAATTGACTTTTTGGTATCTACTTAAACTATACTTATATTAACAGAACGAATGCATATGATTTTCAGCACATAATGATAAGATAATCATTGATAAAGATGAGTTTGGGCTAGGGGATGGGTTGGGAGGGAGTATAATTCATACAGGAGGCTTGATGCTACCCATCTTTCATCTAGGGTATAACTTAGGTTATGAATCTCAACCATAGGCAGAGTATTAGAATTAGCGCACTTTTTGTTCTAAAAAGCTTGGTCTTATACAGCTTGTTAGCTTGAGACTGGAACATTCTAGACTCCTGGTGTTTTTGGAAGCTTCTAAAGAAAGCCCAGGTTGGATCTGCTAGCCTCAAGTTCCACCAGTTAGATTTTCCCCTTTTGGGACCTAGTCCACCACCTCACGCGCACCCAGGCGGCACTTCAAAGCCCCCTGGTGTCCCCTGGAGCAATCTTCACTTTAGCCTTTGGGTATTCAAGAACCTCTTTCCTACTCAAGTGCAGCCATCATCAAATTGGATCATGAGGTATTCAAGCCTATAAGCTTAAAAAATTCCGCCCATTCACGAGGTACTTTGACCTTGCTTCTCTCTGAAGCCTGAGCCATAGTCACGGTAATAATGATGCTAGTTTTTAAAAATATGCCCATCCTACCACTTGCACTTGGCTACTGGAGGAAGCCACTCTGGTGGTTTAGACACCAGCTTAGCCCAACCATCTCTCCCCTGAGAATCTCCACCATGGCTCATGGAGGGCTTGGATGCTTATGGCACTGACTCTGTCCTGCACTTTTTAATCTCCAATAGTAGCCAGCTACCTTGCATGGCCTTGTACATTTGCAACAATCTTCTTACACAGTATATTCACCTGACATTTTCCCCTGCACCATGAATTTATCCTCCATAACCATCCACTCTTAGCCTTTAGATAATGGCTGCATTGTTTTCCCATGTGCTTCAGTTTAGATTATTTAAAGCACAAGTGCTCTATTCTTGCATAATCAGAGGCCTCCATTTCTCCTACCTCCAAAATTGCCCCACCACCTTACCAGAAGATTTTTTGATCAAAGTCAATTTTCCCTCCCCCTCCCTCAAACGGTGTGGGCGAAGATCCTTATGCACCAGCCAATAAAATATCAACTTTTTAAATATTTTTGGAGCAAATCATGGTTCAGGAACAAATTAAATTACCTTGTTCAGTGGTTTTTGGCCAACTTCAACCACCCTTAATCAAATCATACCCAATTTCTGTTCCCAGCATACCCATCTCCACGTCGTTTAGATTCTTTTGAGTGGGTGGATGACGCAAAGAAAACTTATGCTATCAACCAAGATTTATGATTGGCCAAAAACTTTAACCTGTCAACCAATTCTGCTTACAAGCGATGCTTCCACCACTGCAGGGGCTTTCCCTTATCAAGTCCTACCATCATATTGCTGAAATAGAAGCCACTGCCCCCACCAACATTCTCCTCCACAAAGCCCTCCATGTGGCCATGGAGCCCCTTTTCTATGTCATTCCTTGTACCAGTTTTGCGGCCAATTTCCATGAAAAGGCCAAAGATAAAATCATGAGCTCACATTTGCCGCAGGTCACTTGTGCATTGATGCAACCAACTTTTCACTGTTCAACCCCCACTAACCACAGACCAGCCAGAATCCTTAGGATTTTTGCTTTTTTGCTGGATTTTTCCAAATACGCTGAAAGACAGCCTTACCAGTACATCAAGGCGCTGCACACCACTTACATCTTTGACAAACCAATCTAACTTTCTTCCATCTTCTTCCCCGTTCTTACATGTCCATGTATAATTTTGTCTGATCTCACGTGTATCTTTAGATCTGTGCCAGAAAAAGATCCTCCAACTCCTCTTCCCCATAAAATATGACTTCCTAGGCTTGCTTCAATGGCGCCATGTTGAGAGTCTTTATTTGGTTTTAATTAGCACCAGCTGATAAAAACGATTGGCTGCCCCCTCTTAGGTTGGCCTCACTATTACTAAAAAGGTATTGTGAGGCTATATAGTGGAATCTACTGTTTGTCTTTTTATAAAATACTCTATCATGCACTTTAAGAGTGCTATCACTAACAATTTGTATCTGGGTTTACCTTAGAGAAAATTATAAATTTATTGATTCTTTCAGTACTTCTCTATAGTCATAGGTGAGCCACCATAATAGAAGCCTAGTGCAAAAATATTTGCTACCAGTATAAGTGATAATCTTTTTATGTGGAAAGAAATAAAGAGATCATTCTCAAAACTCAAATGGTTAAGGGTCAGGGATTGAGTTTATGGTGCATCTGAAGCTGTTTTGGTTTCATAATTATCATAGATTGAGCACTTAAAAAATTTATTGTACTTTTAAATGTTTATTAGCCATACTGCATCTTTCAAGGACTTGTAAAAATTAGTAGCCTTAGTACAGCATATTAGTGGTGGTGACGTAGACAGTATCAACACTATGTGGTAAGAGTATATATGGGATACCTCTGTCTGGAGTTATCTTATAAACAGTCCATTTTGATATCTGGAGTGGTTCCAATACTGAAATTGTGTTCATACTAATCTCTGTAGTTTCTGTTTTTCTATAATTTCAGATCTGAAGCATGTGGATATGAATATTCTAGATTATTTTTCAGAATGATCCACTCCTTAGCTAACATAGCCATGTTTTATTACAGTTACTAATTATGAACCTTTTTTATTCTAAATGTCTAAGTTTTTGCTTTTTGTAAGAACTCATACACCTAGCTTGCCATCAAGTTAGAGCCTTTTGAGTTAAAATATAAGAAAATATTATTAGTCAGAACTTGCACAAATAGCAGTTCTTAAAAGTAATGTCTACATTTTATATGGATGTTGGATTAAAAGGTGACTTTCTTTACTGAATAACGTTTAGCTTAGGTGTTAGCTTTTGTAATTTGAAGCTTAATCAATGATTTTATTTTCTTGCCCTCTGTGTTAGATATGTATACTACTCCATTTTCAGTATAATTAGTATTTATATAGAGATTCTAGTTATATACTAATTAGGTACTGTAGAATCGTTTATTTGAATAAGCATTGTGCAAGGATAATAGAGTTCTTTCAACACTCAGGTAACCAGTTTAACTTACGTTTTTTATTATCCTTTACCAAATCGCTATAGGCGCTGTAAGCTCCCCAGAGCATCATATATGCTTTTGCAACTAAGATACAATTTCATAAGAAACAACAAATATTTAGGGAGGTGGACTTTATATCAAATAATAGCTTTACCCTTCTCAAGTATAAATTTATATCTTTATCAGAAACAGAGAGTCCTAGAAAAAGAAGTTTCTCAATTATAGGATTGGAATTTAAGGGGTTTGGCTTATAGATAGTAATTTCTGAAAAATTTAAGAGACTCAAATATGTGAAGAATATAGTACTTTATCTAACAGAGCTGATAAAATTAAGGTAACATTTTGTTTTTAAGTTCTCTAAATAAGCTATCTATCAAAGACAGATGTACTTGGTGTATTTGTCATATTAAAGTTCTCAGTTTTGTTTTATGTACTTAAAAGTGATTCAAAAGAGTCTTAGGTATTTATTTTTTTCTTTATTTTGAATATCTTTTATCCTGATGTAAAATCAGTTTTAAAAGTATAAAAGAAAGATACTTCATGCAAATATTTATCCTGTACTTAAGGCATATATTTCTTTGAATTAGTATTATTTGAAACATGGATTAAGTCGTTAAAAGCAATGTCATAATTTTGGGTGGTATTGTTGGGATCCGCCATAAGATTCACACAGATCAAAACCTCTGAACAACAGACAGACGATATGGGGATCGTCAGTCCTTCAAACACACTAGAAATTATAAGAAAATAGGAGCAATTGCCCCAACAGCACCTTTTATATATTTAATAATTGCAGCGACCTTTCGCTGTTTTGCTTTCTCTCAACTATTAACCAACCTCCTCTTTCAATCACCCATCTCTCTTATATATCAGCAACTTTGGACGATACCATTCTCATAGCTTAGGCTATTCTATTCCACCAATTCTCATTGGTTTTGACTGTTATTCTTCAACTCTCTATCGCCCTAATTTGAGGCGATCTAAATTATATTTGTCACATGTTGACATCACCTTATTGCCTTATTTTGAGGCAATCCAATAACAACCCATTATAACCCAATATCACCTCATCTCAAAGCGCTCAAATACTCATAAATATTATCTTAGTCAGTGGATTCTCAACCTTCCATCGTAACTCTTCAGGGCTTATCATTCAGTCATATCAGAATCTAGACACTACCCCCCTTTGACTGTATGATAAGCTCTTATTGTTTATATGCTCGGAGAAACTTTGCGTGTACTTGATTAATTATTCAATCACTTGCTGGGTCTTTGATGGTATATGCATCATCACCATTTTCTTGATTATTTTAAAAAGACCAACCTAGATGTTGGCCAGCTTGTTTTTATGCCCAAACCTGTGTTGGTCATGGAACAAAACCATCTCACCTTCTTGGAATTGGGTCAACCCACTACATATACTTGATCAGCAGCCCTATTTCTAACCTTCTTGGCCAAGCTAAATGAGTATGCTTCCATTTGTAACTTGATCAATATTTCAGCTAAATTTGAAAAGTAATAGTGGAAATCCATTCTTCTGGTATCTTCTATGAATGAATAAAGCAATTCCAGAAGAGTGGGGTGCCATCCATATAACAGCTGAAAGGGGCTCTTCCCTGTAGCAGAATGATAGCTGATATTATAAGCAAAGGCAGCTTAGACAGGAGGGAACTCCAATCAGAGGGTCTATCAGTTACCAGCTTCCTAAGGATGTTCATCAGCGTCCCATCAACCCTTTGACCATTCCATTGGACTCAGGGTGATATGGAGTCATCAGAACCCCATAGATGCCCAGAGCTTATTCAATCTGGGGAGGATGTGCGAGGTGAAGTTGGTTTAATTATTGGTAATAATGAACTGAGGGCAACCATGTTGCTGGATAATACATTCCATTATGAACTTGGCCACTATGTCTGCCCCCAGATCCCATATTGGCTGCGCTTCAACCCACCTGGTCAAGTGGTTGATAGCCACCAGAATGTACTAACACTGGTTGGCTCCCGTTGGCAGAGGCTCAAGGACATCCAGGGAAACCATATGCCAAGCAAAATGTGGTTTCACTAACCGGTATGAGGTCTTCTTTCAGAATGGCTTTTCCACTTGGCACTGGTGGCAACAGGAAATGGTTTCAAGCACGTCAAAGTTCATGCTTTCCCAATAATACCAAGGTTGCAACAACTCCATTGTCTTGCGCACACCAGCATGTCTAACTGCCTTGTGGGCACTCATAATAATCTCAGGAAGTGCTGAAGGTCACAGAAAATTCACCGTAGAATTGCCAATCTGCTTGTATAGTTCCCCTTCCATTGGAAGGTATTTGCTCACACCTCAATTAACGCTTTGATCACTTAGGCAGTTCATTGTAATTTTTCCACTGAGCATCTTCTCGTAAATCACATCTCTGAGATATGTCATCATGGCAATGGTCAGCAATTGAGATTAACAGTCAGCATTTTGATGCTTAGCTCTTGGGCAGTGAAGGATCTCAAAGTCATAAGCCTGCAGCTTAAGAGCCCATTGAGCTAACCGCCCTTCAGGCTCTTTGAGGTTCTGCAACCAACGTAATGCCGCGTGATCCATTATGACTTTAAACTTTACCCCATGCAAGTAGCCTCTATGTTGCTTATACATGTAGATCACTACTAAGCACTCCTGCTCAGTCATAGTATAATTACGCTCATGAAAGTTCAAACTTTGACTGCAGTATGCAACGGGATGCTCCTCTCCCTCATCATCTTTCTGAGAAAGTACCGCCCCAACAGCGGAAAGGGACGCATCTGTCTGAACAATAAACTCCCTATCAATGTTTGGATAGCGTAGCACCAGCGCACTGATCAGCGCCATTCGAAGTGTAATGAAGGCGTATTGATGACGTTCCATCCATTTGAACGCAGCATCCTTTTTTAAAACTCAAACAACGGTCCTCCAATACAGCTGAAGTTGGGGATGAAGCGTCAGTAGTAAAAAACCATTCCCAAAAATACCTGTATGTCACCTTTTAATATTAAGTGTAGTCATTTTCTGGATGGCCTCCACCTTGGCCAGCTGTGGCTTCATCCTCTTGGAGTCTACCACAAACTGCAGGTATTCCAGCTGATATTTAAAAGAGTTACATTTTTGAGGCTTAATTTTGATGTTTGCCTCAGCGAGCTGGCAGAATACTGCTTCTAGATGATTGAGATGCTCCAAAAGGTTCAAGAGAAAACATTGATATCATTGAGGTATACAATGACAAACAACAGCTTCATATCACCGAGGATAGTGTCTATGGCTCGTTGGAACGTAGCTGGGGCGTTACACAGCCCTTGGGGCATACGGCCCAGTTAGAAAAGGCCTTTGGATATGATCATGGTGCATTTCTCCTGTTCTGCCATGGGTAAGTTGATTTTCCAATAACCAGATATCAAGTCAATCACTGAGAAGTAACAGGCTCCCCTAACCAATCCAAAGCATCGTTGATCCGTGGCAAGGGGTACAAGTCCTTTTTTGTAATACAATTGAGCTTCTGGTAGTCTATTACTATGCAGTTGGTGCCGTCCTTCTTTTTTACAATAAGAACAGGCAAAGCCCACAGACTCTTGGACAGTTTGAGCATTTCTTGTTCCAGCAACTTATCAATTTCCTCAGTGACAACGTTCTGCTGCCCTCAATTAGTGGATTGGTTAAGATCTTATGGGGGATGCTCCCCTGTGTCCAATCGATGGACCACCCCTGAGAACACCCTAAATTGTGATTGTCAATGGCAAAAATCTCCTTGTACTTCTGATATAATCTATAAATTGGTCTTTTTGTTCTTCTAATAGCCTTTTAAGCTCTTCCATGGTACCACTGTCATTACACCAGCCGGTAACTTTACTGTTAGGCCAGATTCATCTAACAAACTGAACTCATGAACCTGAAGGACCTTCTCAATTGGAGTCAAGTGTAAATATGCCACTAAATGGTGTCAGCGGATTTGCATTGGTTCGCTCTGGAGATTTGCTAATATAACCTTGATCTTTATGCCCTGGGAGTATAATCCCTGGAGCCACATGAGGCTCAAGCCATGTCTGATGATAGGGCCCAATGACCTCCCCATAAAGCATGGCAGGCACTTCCACTTCTAACTTGGTATTCACTAGAACTTGGTGTCTGGAAGGAATAGATACAGGTCCTGCAGCTCGGAGAGGTAGCCCTTGGTATTCATATATCTGCTGGCGAAGGAGCCAGGTCTTTCTTTTTAGTCAATGATAGCAAACTGGAATAACCTCATCACTATATGCAAGGTTGATACAGCCCATGTGCACCAGATCATTCAGAACTCCACTAGAGGTAAAGTAAATTTGGGATCTGCTGTCCCAAAATGGCAAAGGTCTATTCCATCATATCAATGTCATCCCCAAATTGTTTCAGGAAAGAAGTTCCAATTAGCAAGTTGTAATTTTGGTTTGGTAGCACAATCGCTGGAACTACAACAACAATGGACCCAAACCGCAAAGGTAGCATGCTGTACGCTCCCTCAGAGATAAAGCTTTTTGCTCCAGCGGTCCCATACACCATTTTATGGTCCACAACAGGTTTTAACGTCAACTTCACCATCAACTTAGTGGAAACTATGTTAACTGGAGCGCCTGTATCTATTATAGAACGAACTCTATTTTTTGCTACAAAAATATCACAGTATGTACATTCAGAATAAACATTATTTGTTCAATATGTGAAAATTTACGGGATCTCTTTTTTTCAAGAAAACTCATAATCCACTCACCAACTTTGAGGTATTCTTTAACAATGGCATCTACCAGAAGGGCAACATTTACTCCTTTCAGAGTAAGTGCATCTGTGGCAGAATCCAGCTTTTCCGAGGAAGCTTGATCAAACATTTGGCATGCGTACAGCTTCAGTTGCTCTGGATGTAAGGAAAGTGTCTATAACTCTCCAGTTTTCATCATGGGAGTGCACGGTGCACATGGCCAACGCTAGGAAACTAGTCACCTGAATAAATGTTATTAGAGCCCAGCAGAGGGTGCTGGAGCAATAATAACATAAGCAGAGGAGTGCGATTATTAGGGTAAATAACCAATAAGAAGTAACGCGGTGCACAGAGGAGAAGGAGTAAGCGACCCAGGTTGGAGGGAACCTGGAAGAACCAACGGTGCACTAGGGGATAGCCTAATCATATTTGTAATATAATGGACAATGAAGTGTGAGACCTCCTAAAAGAGGTCCACTCACAGGATTGTCTGAAATAACACTTTAATAAAAAACGGGGAAAACGGGGAAGTTTATTGTGGAAAGTCGACCAACAAGAAATGTTGGAGACAGAAATCAAATTTAAACTTTGTAGGGTAATTTGGGGTCTGACAAAGCGGTCCCAAGCACCAAAAACAATAGGCAAACACTACCATCCAAATTGGTAGAATACATCGAAACTGACTTCACTCAAGTAATTAATTAATAATTGTATCTGACCTGAATGTGTAGTTTTGTAAATGGAATGGGTTTCAAACCCCTGTTCCTTAATCAATTGAATTGAACCGTCGTTGGTAATTGAATAAACCATTTGTTTTAACTCCTGGGCCAACGCAAGGCTGGGCGTTCTGCACCTCACTAGTACTAACCTGGGCATATTTGGCTTGTACCCAGCGTTAGTCTAATGTTTGCTTGAGGTCAAAAAGGGCCTGAAGATTCACCTTCTGAGACTCCTGTCGCCCAGCCTTATCCTTGGGGTTGGTGCCCACTTATATGTCATTTAACTATGACATTACCCTCTTCTCCTAACGGGGCTCAACCCTCTCCAGGGGCTTGCGCTAAAGAAAGGTTCTTGTGGGCCAGGGCCAACTTCATTGCAGCAACGGTCAGTTTGGGTTGAGATCCAGCGTCCTGGCGGAAATGCTTATGGAAAGTTTCAATCAGATCTTGGGCATGCACACATTTAAACGCTGGGACCCAACTGTTCTCTGCAGCGTCAAAACCCTTCCAAGATACCATGTACTTAAGTCTTCTTTTAACACGGCGGCAGGCTACTATCTCATCCACTTTCCACTCTGGAGCCCCATCCACGAGATAGGCCTCAGGAGTCTCTGGTGGGGGCCCTCAAATAACGTTAAGTTGCTCTCATGAAAGACAGAGAAGATCTGAAACGAAGAGGGAAGATCTAACTGGTATGAGGAGTGGCCCGCCTTTCAAATAACGCGGTAAGGGCCAATCCTCTTGGTCCCAGCTTTTTGCATGGCTGCTTGATAGGGATGCTATGAGCATTAAGAGTCATGAGATACCCTTCCTTGTACGCTGGAGCCACTCAGTGCTTACCATCCACGTTCACCTTATAAACTTGCATTGCTGCCTTCAAACTTGTGGAAACCCCCTGGTGGACCTTCTTGATAGTCTTGGAAAAGTCCACCACCGCTTCAACTTTATATACACAGCTGAGCTCCATGTTAAAGGCGGGGTTAAAACCATGGTTGGCGAAAAAGGGGAACAACCGATCAATGAATGCAAAGCGTTTTTGTAGCTAAATTGGGCCATAGGAAGATGAGAAAACCAATCTGAATGATCCGCGGCGGTGTAACACCGCAGGAACTGTTCCAAGCACTGGTTCACTCGTTCAGTCTGCCTATCTGACTGGGGGTGATAGGCACTTGAACGTCAGGGGCGAATCTGAAGAGTCTTACACAACTATTCCCAAAAGATGGAGGTATACTGGGGTCCCCAGTCACTGATAATTTCTTGGGGAACCCCGTGAAGCGCAAACACATGAGTGACGAAGAGCCTAGCCATCTAAGCTGCGGTTATTGTAGTCCTGCAAGGAATAAGGTGAGCAAACTTTGTAAACCGAACCACCACAACCATGATGGCATCATAACCATCAGAGAGAGGTAATTCCACAATGAAATCCACTGATAGGGAGGTCCAGGGCCCTTCAGCCTTCTGGACTGGTACCAACAACCCCGCTAAAGGTTGACGATTTGTTTCATTTGGTTGCAGATCAAGCACTCTACACGATACCTACCCACCTGAGCAAGTAAGCCTTTCTAATTATATGTATATAGAATAAACTCCATAATCTTTGCTTTACCAGGATGACTAATGGTGATTCCATCATGATGGACCCAGATGATTTCCAGGCGCAGTGGTTCAGCAGGAACCCATAGGCACCCCTGAAACCACACCATCTCATCCTTCACATGATAACCCCTGGATAGATCCTATTGATTCAAAGCGCTCTTATCCTGTATCATAGTATATTCAGCTGATAGCAGCTGAGAAAGGACTACCTTTCTGAACAAACTATATTCTTCCGCATATTCAAGAGGTGCAAGCGCTGACCATTGGCCGGGGAAGGGGGAAATTGAGACACAATTTTATTTGGCGGAATCATCAACTGTGTGTTATGAACTTCTACCTCCTTTGAGATCATGAGATAAAGCAGGGTTGCATCTCAAAGCATCCGCCAAACCATTATCCTTGCCCTTGGTGAACTCATAAGAGAATGAAAATTGGGCAAGGGTCTCATGCCAATGGGTCTGCCATGGGGTTAGGACATGAGGAGTGTGGTAGTACAGAAAGGTACGGTAGTCTATACATACCTGGAAAGGTTGGGAGGAGCCATGCAAGTGGTGACGCCAATAAGTCAGCGCCTCCACCACTTCTAGTAACTCTTTGTTATAAACGGCGTAATTCAGCTCAGACAAAGACATTATCCTTGAAAAATATCCCATCGGATGCTCTATCCCATCTTTGCCTAATTGCAACAAGGCAGCCACTATGGCAAAGTTGGAGGCATCAGTAGACACAATGCACTCTTTTAAAGGGTCGACATGGCGAAGGACAGACGTGGACAACAGGGTGCACTTCATTGCTTGGAAAGCATCCTCCAAAACGGGGGACCAATGAAGTACCTTTGTACCACTCACCTTATATAAGGGTGCTGCCACCTTGGAAAGCTTAGTTGTGAACTTCTTGAGTAATGTACACATCCCCAAAAAGCTCCTCAATTCCTTGACTGAAGTGGGGGTGTGCCACTCACGAATAGACTTCTCCTTGCCTGGAGTTTATCATGTGTCCTTGGTCAAACACGACGTTGCCCAGAAAAGTGACCTGGGACTTGAAAAGTTCACACTTGCTAATCTTCAGCGTAAGGCTGGCTGCCTTTAACCTCTCCACCACTTGCTGAAGGTGTACTGCATAGGACGCATGATCAGGGAAAACACCAGGATATCATCCATGTAGGAAACCGCACATACCCCTAACAAGTCCCCCAACGCAGCATCAATACGGCGTTAAAAGATGGCAGGGGCATTCTTAAGCCCAAAGGGCATGACCCAAAACTGGAAAATCCCTTTTCTGGTATGTAATGCGGTTAACCACTCTTGTCCCTTCTTCATCCGGATTTGATTGAATGCATTGAGGCAGTCCAGCTTGGAGAAGACCTTAGCCTTCTCCACATAGCGCGCAATCTGAGAATCCAAAGGAATGGGATGTAGATCTGGTACAGTGACGTTGTTGAGATTCCCATAGTCTACTCATGGGCGTAGAGTACCATCCGCCTTCTCAACAAAGAGAATTGGGGAGCATACAGGGGAGGTACACTGAAAAATCGCGCCTTTGGCTAACTGCTCCTTCACCCACACATCTAACGCCTCTTCCTCCTGGACTTTCAATGGGTAAATGGGGGAAGATATCCGCACCAGATCCACAGTGAGCTTGAACTCACAGTCATACTAAGAATGATCAGGTAATGTGGCAGCTGATGCAGCATCAAAGGAAGATTCCAAAACCTCCAAGCATGAAGGTAGGGAATTTCCACGGTGGGCTTCAGCATTGGGGCAAGGCTAAGGGTGTGAAGGTGGGGCCAGTGGGGCAGTTCACCCTGGACGTCAGCCTCAGACAAAGGAACAACTAATGTGCGACCATTCTTTAATGTGAGAGATAGGGTATTCTCTTTCAAGTTGGTTTTCACGTCAAACATCCGCCACCACTCCACACCCAAAATGATAGGGAACAAGAGGTTTTTGATAGTTTGGAAGTTATCCAACAAGTGGTACTTGCCAACCTGATAGTCCACTGTCCCAATGATCTTCAGAGTGGGAATACCTTGGGATGCCCCTCCCCTAACAATACCACCTGGCAAGTAACTCAGCTCATGGTAGTCGGCTAGGTTTTGGTCCAAAAAGCTTTCAGAGGCGCCAGTATCCACCAGAATAGTGGTGCTGAATTTCCCTACATGAGAGGAAAGGGTAGCGGTCAGTAGTAATACCCGGAATGGTCTTTATTTATAGTAGACGGCGCCAGTACATCACCTCTAAACTCTTCATCTGGCATTAACATGTCACCCTGGTATGTTTTAGAATCAAAGAATGGAGAGGGATAATTGGCCACTCTTACTACTGAGGCCACATATCCCACCATAACTTCAGCAGAGGCATAAACATTGTTGTATTGTAGGCGCAGCTCCTTCTCAACTTCCTGAGTGCTGCGAATCATGGAAGAAATCAAACGGGGATTTTCTGGGGTGATTTGCTACACAGAAATAGGGTCCATCTCTGAGCCATTAGAGAGCCAATATGGTTCCGAGGTATATATGGATTTTCCGTTTAAAAAAGCGTTTTTAGATGTGAATGACCCTATTCCCATGACAGTAACGGAATGCCCGACGTTATCCAAGGCCAACACCCCCAGGCCCATCTGCGCTGATTCCGCCAGCATCTGAACGTTCTGTCAAAGTAAAACCCGTTTATTTAAATTGAATTTGTAAATTTTAGCGGAAAGTTGGGGAATCATGACTTTTGGACCCAGAAGCATCCATATCCACCAGGTACGAGCATGAAGGATGGGTACTTTCCAGTTAGAGGCATCCAAAATAATGCTGAGATGCTCCAACCTTTGGGAAATGAGGAACAGCGGTGCAGCTGACCATAGCAGAAGCCCACAGCCGCTCACCGTTTACACTTTGGGAAAGTCCCACACAGAAAAAGTTCATGCACATAAAGTAAAAGGGTTGGTTAATTAATGTAAGGAGAGTGTCAATAACTCTCCAGTTTCCATCATGGGAGTTCACGGTGCACATGGCCAACGCTAGAAAACTAGTCACCTGAATAAACGTTACTAGAGCCCAGCAGAGGGTGCTGGAACAATAATAACATAAGCAGAGGAGTTCAATAATTAGGGTAAATAACCAATCAGAAGCAACGAGGTGCACAGAGGGAGAAGGGGTAAGCGACCCAGGTTGGAGGGAACCTGGAAGAACCAACGGTGCACTAGGGGATAGCCTAATCATATTTGTAATATAATGGACAATGAAGTGTGAGACCTCCTAAAAGAGGTTCACTCACAGGATTGTCTGAAATAACATTTTAATAAAAAACGGGGAAAACAGGGAAATTTATTGTGGAAAGTTGACCAACAAGGAATGTTGGTCATGGAAATTAAATTTAAACTTTGTCAGGGTATTTTGGGGTCTGGAAAAGCCTTCTAAGCACTGATTCACCAAAAGGCAAACACTACCATCTGAATTGGTAGAATACATCGAAACTGACTTCACTCAAGTAATTGATTGAAGTTGTATCTGACCCAAACGTGTAGTTTTGTAATTGGAATGGGTTTTGAACCTGTATTCCTCAATCAACCAAATTGAACCGTCGTTGTTAATTGAATAAACCATTTGTCCTAACGCCTGGGCCGACGCAAGGGGCTGGGCGTTCTGCACCTCACTAGTACTAACCTGAGCATATCTGGCTTGTACCCAGCGGTGGTTTAATGTGTGCTTGAGGTAAGAAAGGGACTGAATTTCACCTTCTGGGCCTCCTGTCGCCCAGCCTTATCCTTGGTTGGTGCCCACTATCATGTCATCTAACCATGACACTGGAGGTTCTTCATCTGCCATGGCCTTGGCTTGAGCTTGTGTCACTACATTTACTCCTCCAACTGGCTGCTGGTATAAGATACCATCATCGTATTGAGGCGCTTCCGCGGGATATACTACTATTGATTTAAGGATGTTTGGGGTGGGGGTTTGCAGAGGTAAAGAGTCTCATCTCTACTCCGCTCCATCTTTTTCTGATAGTATTGACATGTTGCACGTAGTGCACACGTCAGTTAGTGCAGCTTTGTGCCAAGTGGCCAGGGTGACTGCATTCATAGCAACTAACCCCATAAGAGCCACAGCCATGTTTTTCATAAGAGGGTCCAGGTCAGAAAGTTTGGGGACGATTGGCGTAACCAGGGCCAGGTTGGTAAGATGATTGCTGGCATTCAGAGTAACTAGGTCCAGGTCAGTAGTTAGGTTGCTGACGGTTTTTGTAAACTGACCCAGGGTGATATTTGAAATGTTGGGCAAATTCAGCTGAGGACAAGGCGCAAATTATAGCAAGGCTGAGGGTTGATAGGTGGAACATGGGCCAGATGAGTGTATTCCCCCAAATAAGAGGGTCCATCAGAGGCAGTATCTTCTGTTCCATATTTTGTTGCAGAAAGTTAAGGAATATGCGGTGAAAGAACTGTACAATCTTGTGCAGGATAATGTCATCATCTAGAATAGGCAAAATGACATTGTGAAGCTCATGGTATGGCTTCACTGCGGAGGCCATTGTGATGCACACATTGGCTTCACTAAGTATCCAGTCCCAATCAGCATGTGAGCTTCCATCATAAATCAATCAGCAAACTCCAGGAGGGTCTCATTATGGAGGAACTCAATGGTCAAGAATTCCGCCTTTCTCTGAGACATCTTTGAGGTGCCTCCAAACAGTTGAAGCACAGTATCTTTTCCATCTTGGTAGGTAATGGAGCTGCTTGGGAGGTAGCAGGTGACTTGGTTGGCACTCTCAGCATCCATGGAAGATATCAACAGTTTTGCTTTATGTCAATCGGATGCACCTTCTTCTGCAAACTCAAACCAATTGAAGAGGCCATGGATATTCCCATTTTGATTGAACGGAGGCAGCTTCTTGATTTTGACCTCCTCTTCCTGTTCATAGACGTGACTTTTTGGGGCATACTGAGGAATGGGTCAAGATCTAAAAGCAGTCTCCCGATGAGAATCTGGTCCAGCAGAGGTTGGGTCGTCCGCTGATTTGGAGGTAGCATGGCCTTCTGCCATGGGTAGCACTGCCATTACTTGAGGGAATTGTCTCTTCAATATATACATTATCCAGAGCTACCCTCCTGGGTGTAGTAGCTCTGCCCAGCATCATATTTCTCATCATATTGTACCCCCTTTGTCATTCTTCTTCTTCCCAATGAGTGGGCTGGGAGGTACTGGTCAATTTTCACTCTGCGCAATGCAGTCATTCAGTGGTGTCATCCAAGAAATTGGAGAGTTCCTTGTTTTGTCGTCCCAGACTTTTCATCTGAATAAACGTGCTATTGAGCTGATGCATAATGGCATTCCATTCTTAAAGAAGTTCATCTTTTTTCTTAAGTACTGCGTCTAAAGTGAGTTTGAGTTCCTCATATTCAGCTGGTGCAGTGCTTTGTGAAGATTCCCCAGAAAGGCAGGCTTTATGAGACATAGCTGGCGACTGGAGATTTTGATTTTTAAGTGTTTGATCAATGGCCCCCTGTAGTGAGCACCAATGTTATAATTTTGTGCGGTATTGTTGGGATCTGCAGTAAGGGTCACACAGGTCAAACCCACTGAACAACAGATAGATGATATGGGGATTGTCAGTCCTTTGAACACACTGGAAATTACAAGAAAATAGGAGAAATTTGTCATGAAAATGGCAGAAGAAGTTTAGACAGGCCTGCCAGTTGGGATGTGTGAGCACCCAAAAGCAGGCCAGAATGCCAGAGGCATTGCCGCACATATGACGTTGTATGGAGCTGCGAATTGGGAAATGATAAATCGTTGGTGTAGGGCAATAGTGAATAGCAACCCAAAAAAACCTAATGGAGACAAATCCAGATACTGGGGGTCTTGCTGCAGGGGATTGTACCACTGGGATAGTTTCTACAGGGTTACCAGTGGGTGGGTTCAATACAATTGAGGAGACAAGGGGGCGGATCCTTTCTTGGAAATGGTGGATATAAGGTCACAATATTCCAGTATATTGATGGCAGATAGTCAAAAATAAGGGGTTGAATTGCCAGAAGTATCTGGCTCGCTGAATCCAGTTGACGATGGTGGGAGTCATAGTAATCATCAAAGCTGGTAAAGTCCATCCAGTATAGGGACTGACAAGCCACCAGGGAAATGCCATCGGGACTATGGCTAGAAGGATATCAATAAAGTAAAAATTGATAGTTTTTAGCAGCAGAAATTTATTGGGAGGAAAGTGAAGAAAATTGACAAACACTTTTCTCCGTGTGATGCAACTGATTAAATAGTGTTCAATTGATGTGGGAACAAGCAGGGATAGTGTCCCTCAAGTTTGACCTAACTGGAGAATTTTTCAGGGATGTGGACAGATAAACTCAATGGAAACGGACATCAAAGGATTTGGTAGCAGGCCAAGTCACTGTCAGTTCAATATTGAACGCCTGAACTGAGGCTTGACTGCGTTACTGGCAGTTGACACAACAGCATCTGGCCTGATGAGCAACAGGAATTTCCCAGGGCCACCCCATGTAGGGGTGGTCCCAATTAGTTGGAAACGGGTTCAGGATGCTCAACCCACCTGTGTCCAGTTTCTGGGCCATTCATTAGGTCAAAAGAGTTATATCAGCCACAACTCCCAATTTGCCAGATGGGGCTTCAAAAAGTTGTTGATGGTTTCTGATGATACTATCTGCATGTCAGGGATCATCTCTGACAATTTTGAGAGGGGTTAGCTTTGACAATCGCACTGCTGGCCAAATCGAAACCATAAGTGATTCCAGATGATAATTCAATCTTTATCCCTTTTTAATTATAAGGTTTCTGATCGTCTGGCTTGATTTCCATCTGTTTCAGACCAATTAACTTCGATTCAGTGATCTCAGCACAGATTTCCCTGATCTGGTGGACAAGTTCAGCTGAGATGAGTGTGGGCACCAGGGGAGGAATATGAAGAGGGAGAGCTGTTACCCAGCACTTGTCTGCCTCATGACCGAGGTCACCCTGGGTAATGAGGGGTACAGGCGCCATCTTTGGACCCTTTTTACTCAGAAATAAGAAGATCGTCTAATCCATCCACATGGGATGTTCCTCGGGACTTACATTACCCTTTCCTTTTTCCAAAGGAAGGGCACCACCACTGGGAAACTGCACAAGAGCCACATTTTTTGCGCTTTGGGAAATTTGATCGCTATTACAGTTGTGTTTGTTTTTTGGGGGGGGGGGGTGGGGAGCATTGGGGTGGGACTCATGAAACGCCTCAACCAGTTCCATGAAGTTAGTGCAATCATGGGCCTTAACCCAACTGTTCTCATATGCTGGATAACCTTTCCAGGCCACGAGGTACTGAATGGACCTTTGGGTTTTGTGGATGCTAGGATATTTTCCACTTTGGCCTCCTCTGCATTTTCAATTACAATCGGCTCAGGATCTGCAGGAACAGTACCCTTAAATGGTGACAACTGAGAAACGTGGAAAATGGGGTGCTGTTTCCAATGGACTGGTATTTTTAACTGGAACGCACCATTGCTCAAGTCTTCCTCCACCAAATGGGGGCCCAAATGCTTACTTGAGAACTTATGGGAGGGTACCTGCATTCTCAAATGATGTGTATCGAGCATAACATAGGAGCCCACCATTATGCCATGACCAGGGAGTCATTTGCGATCCATAAACTGCTTGTAGTCTTTGATATCATTAGTGAGGTGCTCCCACACTAAGGATTGAGTAGACCTAATATATTCAGCATGATCCGTGGCAGCTTGGACCTTGGGCTGCAAGCAGGGTCTGACAGAAAAAGAGGGATTATATCTGAGCGTCGCTTTGTAAGGAGAAAACCCCATGGAAGCATGAATCCCATTGTTGTAGGCGAATTGAGAGAGGGGAAGGTCATTATCCCAGGTGTCCTGTGCAGCTGCAGCATAGCAACTCAGGTACTGTTCTAAGACTTGGGTAACTCGCTCAGTTTGTCCATTGAACTGGGGATGATACGTTGTGGAGCAACAGGGGGAAATTTTTAATATTGATAGAAGTTCACTCCAGAACCACGCTGTGAACTGTGAGCCACAGTCACTGATGATCTCCTGCGGGAGATCAAACATTGTAACACATGACGCATAAAGAGATGAGCGGTTTCTTCTGATGTAATCGTGGAAGCACAGGGGATAAAAAGGGAAAACTTGGTGAAACGATCTACCACCACCATTACCACTGTGAACCAACTAGAACTGGGGAGTTCGACAATAAATCCATGGACACCAATGTCCATGGACCCTCCATCTGTTGCAAGGGGTGTAGGAGGCCATTTCTTCCTGAGCGGTCCAACTTAGCCTGAGCACAAGTAATGCAATCGGTGATCCAGGCCAGAACATCCTTAGGTAAACCAGCCCAATTGTAAGTCTGCTTGATCAAATCGATGCATATCTTATTGCCCAGATGGCCAATCGTGGGAGGGTCATATGCATGCGAAATACCTCAGCTCTGAAGAGAGGAGGAACCCAAATTCACGACCTAAAATAGACGAGGCCTTCCATCAAGGAATACAGGAGTGTTTTTGTTTTTAGGGGACAATTGCTCAAATAACTCCACTCCTTTGGGGCAAGTCATTTGGGCTGCTAAGACCTGTATAACTAGAGGAGCGTCAGGATCAAAGGCGATGGAAGAAACAATGGGGAACATTCAACAAGATTTGAGTGGCGGGGATCACGGTAATGAGGTCCACTTCATCTGGGTCTGAGGGACAGTGGGCCAGGATGCGGCTAAGAAAATTGGGAAGTGCTTTAAGCGCACTTTTATGAATTCATATTTGAATTTGAAACTGCACAAGTCCCACTAGGTGCGAGATTGCTGATGCACCAATTTCTGGGGTTTACAGAAATACAAGAGAGCTTGGTGATCCATGCGCACAGTTAAATCATACTGAGCACCCTGTAACAGATACCTCCAATGAGTCAACGCCCATGCAATGGCTGCCAACTCCTTATCATAGATGGCCCAGGATTGCTCCATAGAAGAAAAAATTGGAAAAGTAGGCGACCAGATGTTCCAAGCCATCATGCTCTTAGAGCATAACCTCCCTCACTGCCACCAAGGAGGCATTGCATGCAACGATATATAGCTTGGCAGGATCTGCATGTTTCAGGATGGGTGAGGATAAAAACACCTCTTTGATCGACTTGAACGCCTTCTGCCATTTGGGCGTCCAACGAAGTGGCACATTCTTGCCCATGAGGGTATGGAGTGGAGAAGATCACTGAGAAAAGGCTGGGGAAAATTTCTTTAGGAAAATAATGTTACCCAAGAAACTCCATAATTGTTTCTGGGTTGTCAGAGTTGGCCATTCACAGATAGCATTTAACTTATTGGGAGAATTGCGTAGCCCTCCTTAAGGACTAGGTTCCCAAGAAAGGTAACTTCCTCCTTATAGAACTCGCATTTGGAAGGCTTGATGAACAAGCCTCCCTTGTGCAAGGCAGCCACGACTGCTTCCAAGTCTGTAGCATGTTGTTCAGGAGTTGGGGAGTGAGCCAGAATTTCATCAATATATGCAACTGCGCAAGTGAACCGGAGGTCACCCAATACATTGTCAATCATTTTTTGAAACATAGTGGGCGCATTCTTCAACCCAAAGGGCATTATGCAGAATTTAAAAATGCCTCGCTTCATTCAGATCGCGGTTAGCCATTATTGCTCTTCCATCACCCGAATATGGTTGAAGGCATTGATGAGATCCATCTTATAAAACACACGAGATTTAGTGATTGCTTGACTGATAGTCTGCTCCAGGGGCAGAGGGTAGGGATTGTGAACCATAACTTTGTTTAAGTGTTTGTAATCCACGCAGGGACAGAGGGAACCATTGTCTTTTTTGGTGAAGATGATGGGAGAAGTGACTGGCGATGTCTCCTTAAACAACCACCCTTTTTTAAGCATGTCATCTAACCAAGTGTTAAGCGCAACCTCCTCTTCCGCTGTGTGTGGGATACAACGGACAGTTGATATTCACCAACTACACCATCGTTCTAAATCCCAGGTCGAATTTAGTATGAGGAGACAGACAACCCGCCTTTTCAGAATCAAAGATACTTCGATAGCGCATTAAATCTTCAGGAAAATTGAATGGAAGACTCACGGGAGAAATGAGGAAAGTAATAGAGCTGCGACCTTGAGTTTTCTTTAGAGTGTCAACTAAGGGAAATACACCCTCCAGTTGATAATTAACGAATGACAACATGTTTGGCTCCAGGTGGATTCTAACATGCTGTCAGCGTCACCATCAAAACCCCAAGATTACTGGAAACACTAAGTTTGGCATTTCAGAAAACTGATTGAAGAAGCTAAACTGATGTACCAAGAAAGGTACTGGCCGATGGACTATATATGATGTCTGAAGGGTGAAGAAGCCACCATCACCAAGGGGCCTACGTCCATATCCAGCTTCAATTGTTGGGCTAACTTGACGCTCATAAAATTACCTGCAGCTCCAGTATCCATCCAAGCCTCAAAGGAGACGTGGTGATATCCAATACCAATCTTCATAGGTAATAAGAAATAAGCGAAGTTTTGTTTATTGGTAGATTCAGGCGTTTCTGTTGCAACTGAAGAAATGGCAGGCAAATTGGGGTGAAAGTTGAGGACCTTTTCTGGAGTAAAGTTGGGAAGAACAAGGGATTGGGAACTGGCTTCCCCCATCTGGACTTTTACTGATTCATTTATAGGTGAACCAGGATAACCCAACTCTGACGCAGGAGTAGTGACAGGCTCAGAGGCCGGGAGAAACACTGGTTCAATGGTAAAAACTGCATCCACGTCGTCATTGGGTAGTCCTATCATAAAATTTCCCCCTTAATAGAGGGAAGTATGGCAAGGGGAGGCGTTAGTAGTAGTAGCAGCATTACATATTTGATCCACTTTTTCCCTTCAAGGTGGACCAAACCTCATGATGGGCAGAGACTGAATCCAGCCCTGATCTAAAGATTGCCTGCAGAATATCATTAGAGAGATCCAGTGTGGGAGCCTGTTCGCGGAAGGTAGAGATCAAAGATGCCAAGCTGGGGGCTTTGGCCATAGTAGAAAACAATTGGAATAAACAGCCCGAGCGTGACACAGGGGGTTTCAAAGCAGCTGATATGATGGCAATCAGCGAGGTGGGATCCCCCGCTTGTTAAGAAGAACGCAGAAGGCCTCATACCCACTGATGGGCATCCCCTTCTACTGCGTCCAACAAAGTGACCCCTTGTTGGGCATGATATAATGCAGAGGCATTGTTAAGGGCAATCGCAGAATGCATTTGCACCTCAGCAAGGGCGTCAAGAACCTGGTTCACAATAACTCAGGAAGGAACACATGAATATCCTTCCTGTATATTAGGTGGGAGAGAGGTAGTAATACACGAGGATATGTCAGCCTGGAGAAGTTTCTCCAAGGTATAGCGGATACTACCCACAAAATCAGCAAGTGACCAAATGAACAACAAAAAGCAGACTCTGATTGCACGTTCATTTGGTAAAGGGTAACCACTGCGGCGCCCACCTCAAAGAGTAAGGCGGAAGTGGCAGGAAACAATGGTTGGTCAATTATGTCATGAAAACGGCAGAAGAAGTTTATACTGCCCGGCCAGTAGGGATGTGTGAGTACCCAAAAAGCAAGCCAGAATGGCAGAGGCATTGCCGAACATATGACGTTATATGGAGCTGCGAATTGGGAAATGATAAATCGTTGGTGTAGGGAAATAGTAAATAGCAACCTGAAAACGAACAAATGGAGACAAATCCAGACACTGGGGGTCTTGCTGCAGGAGATTGTACCACTGGGATAGTTTCTACAGGGTTATCGGTGGGTGGGTTCAATACAACTGAGGAGACAAGGGTGCAGATCCTTGCTTGGAAATGGTGGATGTAAGGCCGCAAGATCCCAGTATATTGATGGCAGATAGTCAAAATAAGGGGGTTGAATTGCCAGAAGTATCTGGCTCGCTGAATCCAGTTGACGATGGTGAGAGTCATAGTAATCATCAAAGCTGGTAAAGTCCATCCAGTATAGGGACTGACAAGCCACCAGGGAAATGCCATCGGGACTATGGTTAGAAGGATATCAATAAAGTAAAAACTGATAGTTTTTAGCAGCAGAAATTTATTGGGAGGAAAATGAAGAAAATTGACAAAAAATTTTCTCAGTGTGATGCAACTGATTAAATAGTATTTTAATGATGCGGGAACAAGCAGGGATCAGGTCCCCCAAGTTTGACCTAACTGGAGAATTTTTAGGGATGGGGTCAGTTAAACTCAATGGAACTGACATCAAAGGATTCAGCGGCAGGCTGAGTCACTGTTGAGTTGACCTCAAATGCCTGAACTGAGGCTCGACTGCATTACCAGCAGTTGGCACAACAGCATCTGGGCCTGATGAGCAACGGGAATTCCACAGGGCCACCCCACATAGGGGCGGTCCCAATTGGTTGAAAATGGGTCCAGGATGCAACCCACCCATGCCTGATCGCTGGGCCATTCATTTAGTCAAAGGAGTTATGCCGTCTGCAACTCCCAATTTGCTGGATGGGGGCTTCAAACAGTCATCAATGGTTTTCAATGATACTATCTGCACGTCAGGGATGATCCCAGATGATTTTGAGAGGGGTTAGCTTTGATGATTGCAATGCTGGCTGAATTGAAACTGTCAGAAATTTCAGCTGATAATTCAATCTTTATCCCTTTTTGATTATCTGGTTTCCAATCATCAGGCTTGATTTATATCATTTTTTGGACCAATCGACTTTGATTTGGTGATCTTAGTGCAGATTTCCCTGATACAGATGACAAGTTTGGCCAAGGTGAGCATGGGCACCGGGGGAGGAATCTGAAGAGGGAGAGCTGTTACCCAGCGCTCGTCTACCACATGGGCGAGGTCACCCTGGGTAACGAGGGGTACAGCCACCCTCTTTGGACCCTTTTTACTCAGAAATGGGAAGATCGCCTGATCTGTGCACAGGGGACATTCCCAGGATTTACACAATTGCCCACAACAACACTTGTTAATTATTTAATAATTGCATCAACCTCTCGCTGTTTTGCTCTCTCTCAACTATTAACCAACCTCCTTTTTCAATCACCCATCTATATTATATATAAGCAACTTTGGACGATACCATTCTCATAGCTTAGGCTATTCTATTCCACTAATTCTCATTAGTTTTGGCTGTTATTCTTCAACTCTCTATCGCCCTAATCTGAGGCGATCTAAATTATATTTGTCACATGTTGACATCGCCTTATTGCTTTATTTGGAGGCAATCCAATAACACCCCGTTATAACCCAATATTGCCTCATCTCAAGGCGCTCAAATACTCATAAACATTATCCTAGTTGGCGAATTCTCTCCCTTCTGTCATAACTCTTCAGGGCTAATTGTTCAGTCATATCAGAATCTCAACAAGTAATATGCCATCTTTTCTTAAAACATACAGCAGCCTCATGGAAAAAAGGGTTTCTAGTATTCATGTTTAATTCTTTAAAGATTCTTAGGTTTTCAGCATATATAGCAAGAGGTATAAGTCTAAAGAAAACATGGTCATGGCCTATTTTGAAGAAAAATAACTCATTACCCATCTTGGAGGTAAAGTTTTATTTTTTATAATATATTGTTATTTTACAACTTTATTTCTCAACATATAGTAAAGTTATAAAGTCAATTTGAAACCACCGCCCAACCGCATTTTCCCCCAATCTATGTCCTCATATCCACCACCTGCTAGCGTTTACTGCCCAGCAGGCAAACGTGTGCAGACTGGCTCGTCCAATCTGCCAAATACATCCGGTTGCTATGTCCCTCCAAGGGACTTAGCACTCCACCTCGCATGATTCCACCCAACCTGCCCCATCCCTTAGCCCTACCTCAATACAATATCCACTTTTGCCTCTGAGTTGTTTATGGACATCTCTTCCCATATGCTGACAAAGCGATAATTGAGCTGTCAACTTCCACCTTTGCACCGGCAGGAATTATAGACTTCCACCCTTATAAGGGCTATTTTGACATAGGCTTTCCCACCAAAGAGGACATGGCCGCTGAAGCAGCTACGCCCTTAATATATAAAAACACACACATTACTAACATCTGAACATGTCTCCCAGATGATACCACACTTGTGGTGACCTTTGCAAACCTCCCCTCACACCTTCCCCCTCAAACACTGTATGAGGAGTTGATATCAGGGCTGTCCACTTATGGCAAGAACCCCATCCTCCAATTCATTGTCCTAAGTGGTGCTGAGCGCCTCGTGGCACCTTGGGTAATGGCCACCATTACCCC
Source organism: Massospora cicadina (assembly GCA_022478985.1). Taxonomy (NCBI): domain Eukaryota; kingdom Fungi; phylum Entomophthoromycota; class Entomophthoromycetes; order Entomophthorales; family Entomophthoraceae; genus Massospora; species Massospora cicadina. Next base: position 47,429 of record JAKSZP010000043.1, on the reverse strand, counting down.
CCACCAGCTGAACAGGCTCAACACATCCCACCGCGTACCTACATCCCATCTGTACCTGACCATTTCTTTTGGGCTAGCATCGACTTTGGTTGCACAATTTGTCCCCTCTTCCATGAGTAGGACCACACAAAAAACATTTCAATACACTTAAACCCTTAAAACACGGCCAACTACACCCATGAGGCCACACCAACAGCGTTGAGTGGGGATTTTGGCTGCCCCCACCCCCCATGTTGAGCGCTCAATGAGTTAGCAATAAAATCGAACAACCCAAATCCAAGCTGGCCAAATCCAATCCAGCCAATCTACACCCATGTCAACCAATCAGGAGCAGGTTTGGACCCATGTTCAATCCAAAAAATCTCCCACCCCAAAACTTACCCAACAACATACACCAATTGGCAGATGTTACCAAATCAACCAAAATCCCTGGGACTTATTAGATGAATTATCCAAATCAGGTGATATTGTCCCACCTCCAGCTAAACCAATCAATTTTCTACCTTTTTGAATTCAGACTTTGATGCCCCACTCCCGCTTAAACAATATGTCCCCAAAACTAATGCTACCCCTTTCCAAAAAAGCCACCAGCTTGCTGAGGCCATGGTGGCCTCATCCAAAAATCGCCATTTTTACAGAAATGTTGCAAAATCTGTTGCAGAATTTAAAAAAGGGCTGCACCCCCTTGTTCCCCTTTATTTTTCCTCCTACTGCACAAGAGGAAATCCAACGCCTCTATGAAACTGCCACCACTGATGTCAAATGTGTTGCTGAACTGGCAGATTTCTCCTCATCCACACATATCACTAGAGACAATATTGCGAAATTAGAACAACTTCCCGACGCCCACATCCAGGCTAAACACCTTGTTTCCAAACTAATAGATACTTTGATCCAGGCTCAAATTGTTGATCTCAACAACTATCTACTGCACCTCGACACTTATCCCATGGATGCCTCAACCCCCTTGCTCTTAGCATTGATCCGCCTCTACAATGCTGAGCCTGATGATGATCTTCCTGATCCCCCTCCCCCTCCGCCATGGAGGGATAAGCGGCTCGCTGCTGTGCCACCTGGTAGGTTATATACTCATTTCCTTTTGTGTCTCGCTGCTTGATAAGAACGGTAAGTTCACGTTTTTTGGTTGGTTTAGTTTTAGAGTTTCAGTTTTGGTACTGTACGTCCCCTGGTCAGCTTGCCCCAGATAAAAAAATATAGTGTTATTTTACAAAAATCATTTATTTTCTTATTTTTATTTAATCTCATATTAGTTATAATGATTAAAAAATGTGCAACCTGATACTTGGATTTGATCTTTCTAAAACATAAATAATTTAAGCCTAAACAAAAATTGCATTAAGGATAAAATTAATTAGTTTTTCAGCATAATAAGGTCACAACAGGACCATCTAGTACTAAAAAAATAAGGTCACAACATTTCGTCTAATTGTCATAGTATGAGTCTTTATAAAAGCTTTTTCTTTCTCATAACAACCACTTTAGTTACTACAATTTGATTTGAACAGCAAATTTGGATAATCACACACGGGAAAAATGGGCGACTTTAATAACAAAAATAATACAACATGGGTGAGTGTCATGGCGAGCGGTGCACTTAATGGTGCAACTAAGGGCAAGAAACGCCCTGGAGGGGGACCAGGAACCCAATCCATAAAAAAATCGTAAACTCAGACACCATCTGGGTTTATGGTATTTACTGTAAAGCACGTGCAATACTTGTACATTCAATTCAACCAACCTTTGTCAAAGGTGGAGCAGGGATCAGACTCTTCCTTGGGGATGAGTCAACGACCCTGTGGGAGAAAACATGTGAGGCACAGCCCTCACTTTTCCCTCACGCGGTGTACATAGCCACCAACAACATGGGCCATGGCTGGATTAATATTGGTTTCAAAACAGCCGATGAAGCTGATGCTGCAGCAAAAATCTGCATAGAAATTGCCCTCCCTGAGGGCAAAAAAATTTTGTGCACCGTGCGCACCAGATGGAACAAAGCAAAAGCTTAGTTCATCTCTTTTGACTCGCTCCCCACCAACCTTCCTCATAAGGTAATCGAGGAGGAGCTCTGCAAAGGTCTTGTGGCCTACAGAAAAATTCAACAACTCAAAAAACAGCAATTTTGCTTAATGCCCAACCTGTGCACAGGCAAAGCTATCGCTGTAATCAACCCCTTCCCAAAAGTAGAAGAGGACTTATCCAGAATTCCCTGCACAGCAGAATTTCACTTCGCAGATGGGGGCCAGTCAGCTGCATTATGAGTTACACTGGAATGCGCACCGCCCATTTGCAACCACTGTGGCTCACTGGGTCACAAGGAACACGCATGCCCTGTGAAAGAGGGCTTAATGGAAAATGATTTTTGTGAGGAAGCTAGGGACGAAGATAATGAAAACTTCGCCAAAATGACTGATGGTCACCACCCATTCCGCTGGGGTGAAGATGGACTATACTCCATTGTGGACTCAGCTACAAGTAAACAATATAAAGTGGCACAAAAAGCCAACAAGCGAGCAGCGGCTGAAGCGGCAGCACACGCGGAGTCCACCATTAACCCTGGACAAATTTGGGAGGATATTTTGGATATTCACCAAACCAACCAATCAGAACAATATGCCCAGGTCAAAAATTTTCACAATAACCAGACTTAGTCACAAAGCGACATCAGTCATGCACATACTGAGGAACAATGCAATCGCAATTTGGGTGAAAATGTGGTGCACAATTCACCAAAGTTGACCTCAAAAATATAAAATTTAATCAACAATCCGCATCAAATCAACATGAGTCCTGTGCAGGAAAAGTTGACGCAAATGCAAAAAACCGCAATTCCCTTGAATCATTGGGCCAGATCATGGGAACTAACAATGGCAGTGAAAGAGTTGGAGTACAGATGCAGAGCATGGCAATATGAGCCGCGGTGGGATAGGGCCAGAGGGCCCTCCCAACCGCTCCTGAGGCGCCGCAGGCACCTCAGTGTCAATAGGGACGCTAAACATCGTGGGAGCCAGGGCTCATACATCCCAAGCCAAAAAGCTGGCATTCCTGTGAGAACCTCTTGTAGACATCTTGGCCATCCAAGAAACCCACTGTCTACAAGGGAAGAAGAATCCTGGTCAACCAGGGTCGCACCATCACAGTCAGTATGGACGTCTCACTGTGGGGTGATTGTCCAAAACAACAAAAAATTTAGAATTACAAACTCATCATCACACTTACATGGTCGAGTCCTGGTAGCAACAATCACATGCCAAGAGGAAATAATTTCGTTAGCATGTATCTATGCACTGTGCACTGCAACTGAGAGAAAACAATTTTTCAAAAACATTTCTACTCTCACCATCCCACCAGATACCATCATGTTAAGCGATTTCAACTGCTGGGATAACCCAATACAGATTGATGGCCTAATCCCAGGGGATACCCACCTGGACACATTGCATATCGCACAATGAAGGCATCTTTTGGCTTACAGGATGCTCTTCCCCCCAATTCACCACTCCTTCCCCACATGACGAGGCCCAACATATGTGAGGGAGTGCTCATATCGATGAGTCACATTGACCACATCCTCATCCCAAAATCCCACCGCTCAAGAATCTCCAAATTTACAACAAAAAAGATCAATTTTTTTGACCACTGATTAGTTATGGTGCAGTTAGCGCCAACCTAATCCCACACACAGGTGTCACCTTGGAGAAAGCTTCACCCAGAAAATATAAAATTGCCCAAGATATCTGACTGGGTCAAAAGCAAGGCTACAAACCCAGAATTAACAGCCCCATTCACTTCAGATCCCATCAGAACCTGGGAAAATTTCTAAAAGGATTTAATTAACAAAACCTGACATATTGCATCACGCAAGTACACCGCGGACATGGCCACAATTAAGTGTACCTTGGCGGAACTAGACCACCTGGAAAATAAATACTCTGAGATCTGGCTATAGCCCTAACTGGGGATGCAAATGGGCAGAAATTTCAGCCCGACTTAACAATCTCATTTTTGAACACCAACACAGAATCAAAGTATCAAACAAAGGTAAGTTCATAAAGGAAGGTGAAACCTGTTCAACATATTTTTTCCGCCAATTCCACTCCCGCGGAAACCAGCCTGCATGCACACAGGTCTGCAAGACCAATGGCACCGTGGCAACTGACCCTGAGGAGGTCAAGGCGGAAGTACACCGCTATTACACCAAATTATATTGCAAAACACTAATAGATTCACAAAAAATTAAAGAATTTATTCAAACTGCCGAGATACAAAGTACACCACCAAATTACAATATACTATCCCTTATTACACGGGAGGAGCTTTGGGAAACAATTCGCTGTGCCATGTAGGAAATGCCCAGGGCCTGATGGGAGACCCTACGAATTTTACAAAAAATATTTTCAACAAATTTCCCCCCTCCTATTGGCGTCTATGAACCAGAGCTTGTTGGAAACACGCCTATTACCAGGAGGCCATGAATCCTATGTTATAACCTTGTATAAAAAGGGTGACAAGTTGGACCTGGCCAACTGGCGCCCAATTGCACTCTCCAATACTGACACAAAAATTCTAACAAAAATTTTAGCAGCCAGATTAGGTGCAATTGCATCTGACGTCATATCACCCAACCAGTTTGGGTTCATAGCGGGGCGTTCAATCTGGAACAACATTCACCTTGTTGCAAATATTTGCCAATTTAAAGCAACTGGTGCCCTGGTCTTCTTGGATCAGGAAAAGGCATATGACCGTGTTAGCTGGCCATACCTAAAAGAATGTCTGCTCGCCTTCAAACTCCCACCAAGATTCATAAAGTGGGCGATGCTCCTAACAGAATCTGCAACCATGGCTGTATGCGGCCCTGGATTCCTAACAAACAAGATTAAACCACACAGAGGGATCAAACAAGGGGATCCCCTCAGCCCACTGCTATACAATTTCAGCTTTGACCCACTCCTCTGAGTAACTGACTCACATCTCATGGGGATAACCGCACAAGGACAACCAACATTCAAGATACTGGCCTTTGCGGATGACTGTGAAGCAGGTAAAGCAAACAATGAAGATGCTCAACAGCTGGAACGCACTCTAGAGGAATACTCCAAGGTGAGCAATGCATCGCTCAACAAAAGGAAGACAGAAATCATCCTCTTAGGCAAATACACAAACAATTGGGCCACAACATCAGAACCCCATACCAAAACACGAAGAAAAAACCCAAATTATTCTACCCTTTGCAACACCTCACATCACCACTCCTGTCCAACACCTTGGAATCTGGCTAGAATAAGGGGTATATGCTAATGAGACAATGGAAAGTAACCTGTTACAACGGGTATCCAAACGCGTCGCCTCCCTCAAGGGAAGAACCCCAGGACTAACAAGACGAGTTACAGTCGCTAACTCGCTCATCCTCCCAATACTGTGGTATCAGGCCCACGCGATCACCTTCTCACCTACCTTTATAGCCTCAATCCGCGCGCTTATCCAGGGCTGGCTGTGGCCTGGCTCTCACCCTCCTATACGGATGGAAACACTATTTGGCCCATGCTCAAGCGGAGGCATGGGACTAATAGATTTTGAAAGCCATGCCAATCACAACCTAGGTACATGGATAAAGGAAGTCCTTGCTCCAGACCTCCCGCAAAACATTGGTCCAGAGCAGCAAGGGCTAACTTTACACAGGCGCTCAAATTAACAAACCCACATAGTCCATCCAGACTACTTTCATACCTTGCCAAGCACCCTACTGCAACGGGTCCACATGGAACCTCCCCTCATTTCAAACATATCCTCAAAACTATCCGCTGTATGGGATGGACCATAGAGAACATGGGTACTATACAAGAAAGGGGAAGACCCAGCCCCCAATTCAAATTAAGAAACCCAGAAAAACACCCCCTGAAAGATATGCTCGCAACAACCCCAAACATAGCTAGGATAGAATACCTAGATATGTTGGACATTCCTTATGATTTAACCACACAGAAGGCAATGTGGAAAATGACTCACCACCCACTCCTACAGCCGAGGATAAGAGCAAATGCTTGGCGCAGTCTGAGAAGGACTTAAAGAACAGCAGACCGTTCCAACTCCCTCCACAAAACATGTGTAGTATGTGGAGGGGAGGGATCCCTACATCACCGCCTAGAAACATGCCCCCCAACCAAAGCTATATGGCAGGAAGTCACACGCCTGCTCAAGATCCAAAACGAACAGGAATTCTCAATATCAAAGAGCATCTTTGTGCTCCAAATTGAGTCACCAATCCCATCCACACTCCATTCCCTAATACCCATTGCAATGTGGACAATACACACAAATGCATTAGATGCGTTCAAGGGCACAGTCCCAACCATTCATGGGATTATTAACAGATTCCATGTCCACTTACTAGAGCACTTCCAAGCCTGGATCTATGGATATATGAGACCAAGGCAAAAAGCGCTCATAGAATCATGGTTCCCACTCTGGTTCCTCCACACAGATCCTTTCCTTCACACCTGCTCCATAGCAGGGGAAACCCCTCAGAGTAGCGTACCAGCCCCCATACCTGGCAGTCCCGCTGGCAACAGGGGTAACTTGAGTACCCTGGGGCGCCCAATTTTTATATTTGTTGGTTATTCTCTTAGTTTCACGTATATTTGGTAATGTCCATTCCCTGGTCGGCTTACCTCAGTTGCATAAAAATGAGTCTTTATAAAAAATAAGTTGCTTTTGAGAACCAGTCCAATCTTGGAATGATATTCCAATTAAAATGTTTTTTAGCTACGCACTTGAAATTGTTTGTATGCCCTGTAAATCAACTAATATTTTTTTTGTTTTCTATCAAGGAGTATAATACTTCATCAGACACTATAACATACTTAAAGGCTTATTATATATTGAGTACCTTATATTTGTCAACAAAAAACCTGTTAGGAATATTATTATGATTAACATAATTTATACATGAAATTTTTAGTAGATCTAAAGGTGCATTGTAATAAAGTAAAGGATTTTTACTGATTATACGAGGATAAGTCAAAAAGTAATTGAAAAATTTTATTTTCCCTTCTGCAATGGATGGCAGCACTGACTGAACAATGACATATCATAACCTCAAAGTTTTTTTGTTCTTTAGCTGTGTTGTTTCAGTGCTCAACTCCATTCATAGTGATTTCAGGGCATTTTATTATGAGTGCCCCATTGTCCATGTGCATTAAGGAAGAAATGAGGGGAGTGGTGCATTTTCTGCACTCTGAAGGGACTAAACCTGCGAAGATCATTCGCAGAATGCAACAGCAGTACAGTGAGAGCTGTCTTAGTGAACGAAAAATTTATGAGTGGATAAATCGCTTTAAAAATGGTCGTGTATCTATCTGCAATGAAGAGCGTTCAGGTAGGCCATCCAGTTTGAAGATGGACAAGAACATAGAGACAGTTGAGAGATTGATTCATGATGATTGTTATGTCAAAATTGATGATATTGCGCATGCATTAAACAAAGCCACAGTTCAGCTGTTGCAATCATCCACGATTCACTAAATTATTACAAAGTGTGTGCACATTGGGTACCACATTGACTGACAGACCAGCACAAACAGAAATGTTTGGAAATTTTGAAATCACATTTAAGGCATTTAGAAGAGGAAGGAGAAGAGTTTCTCAGTCACATAGTAACTGTTGATTAGATGTGGGTCCATCACTTCAAACCACAGAGTAAGCAGCAGAGTATGATGTGGAAACATCCATCCTCACCTACAGCAAAAAAGTTCAAAAGACAATTTTCTGCAGGAAATTTGATGATGACAGTGTTTTGGGATATGAAAGGTCCACTTCTAATTCATTACACTCCTAAGGGTCAAACAGTGAATAGTGACAGCTACTGTGAGCTACTGCGAGTTCTGAAACCCAAAATCAAAACAAAGAGGCTGGAAAACTTTCAAAAGGTGTGCTTTTGCTTCAGGACTCTACCCATCCTCATACTGTGGGAAAATAATCCAGTGCATTCAAGCTCTTGGTTTTGAGCTTCTGGAGAATCCGCCATACAGTCCTGACCTAGCTCCAAGTGATTTTCACCTTTTTGGTCCAATGAAGGAGCACCTGCATGAATCCAAATTTTTGTCAGATGATGAGGTTGTGGAGGCAGTGCACGAGTGGCTACACACGATGCCACAAATCTTCTTTCAGGACGGAATTACAAAGCTTGTCAAGAGATGGACCAAGTGCATAGAAATTGAGGGAGATTATGTAGAGAAATGATGTTATTTGTCATCTTGTTTTTACAATAAAAAGTTCCTTTTTAAAAAATTTGCCTTTAATTTTTGACTTACCCTCGTAGTTAGCTAGGGTTAAGAGTTAGAATATGAGGGATACAGAGGATAAAGCTAATTGGTGGCAAATTTATTTAATTTTTGATTACTAGTGTTTACTTTTTTGGGAACAAGCTGCACTTAGACCTTGTTCCTACCAAACTTTTCAAGTTATTGTTTGCATCATAATGTCATTTAAAGGTTGATTTTATCATATGCAGCTATAACATCTGATTGACAACTATTGGTATTTTTTTCTTGACTTTCTAGCTTGGTCTCTTATATTTTCGAAGTTGTTTTTTACATTAATAGTTGTTTCTAGGGCCATAGTCCATGCATTTAATAAAATAACATGAATATCAACTTGATCTTTCTTTATGCCTGACAGTAATTTATATCCATATAAAGAGTTTTATGTAAAATTTTGATGTGAGTGGCAATGTTAGGTCTTATGTGATTTAAAAAGCGAGTGTGAATGTGCATATCTGTCTTATGAGAGTCAGGGGTTAAGAGATAAAATTCATCCAAGTTCCTCTTTATAAGCGTCAATAAAACACATTAGGCATAACTCACATAGAAAAGGCAGTAACTAATTTTGAGATCATATTCAAAAAGCTTGATCAATATTATAATCTAATTACTTAACAGTTAGTGATAAAGTTATCAAACGGTTTCTAGTATATATATGGCATACAGTTTATATACAGTATCATAACGTTTTCCTTCTTCAGTTACCAAGCGACTCTTAAAATTTAGTCAGCATGAAGTTTCACCACAGTATGTCTTAAAAGATATTGATTTTCTCATGAGGTTTATCTTAGTATCTTGAATAAGAAAACTTGATTGAATCAAGTACAATTGCTCCTGCAGCTATACTTTGAAAAATTAATCTTTTATAATAGTATTGTATGATCATGGCATTAATTTTTCTCTAACCTGCTCGATTGGGAAGGTCATGGTCATAAGACAAAATAAAGCTTTTTCAGTCATCATAAGTCAGCAATAATTTAATTCCATGACTAAACTATCATTCCTACTGGGAAGCTAGATTGTTCTTCACAGGAGTTGCAGTTGCAATAGAAGATAAGCTCTAATATCAAGCCTATCTAATACAGGAAAAATTAAAGTTTTTGAGCCTTTAGGCCATTTTAGGTAAAGCACTAAGCAATTGTTTCAGATGCTTTTTTTTATCAATTTTACAATTAAAAACCTCTACTTCCAATGTCAGGACATGGATATGAAAGAAACTTCTCATAAGTTAGCATGGCTCCCTCTAATTTTACCCAAACCAAAAACTAACTGCTTTCAAGAAGATTAAAGAAAGTTCTTGAAGGACACTTCAGATTTAGGCTATATTACACTGGACAACAATGATTTTGTTACATGGTTAATATTTGCTGAATCTTACGTACTTTGAGCGCTGATTCCGAATATGAAGTCAGAAATTCCCTATCAGCCTCATTCTTTTTTGCAATTGCCCTTCTTACTTCTCTAGAAAGTACATGGAACGAACTATGCAAGTGCAATATATATGATATTAATTTAATTTTCCAAAATTTTATGCTGCTATATAAACTTTATACCAATTAATTTATTTCAGTTCACTAATATACATGACATATAAGTTTATTATATCAACACAATAACACACTACGCCAGAAAATCAAAACAAAGCAGATTTTATATATGGTGAAATTGCATGTATATATAATAAACGTTTTTCAAAAAATGTTAATTACAAAAAAACTATGCCCGATAGAAAGAAACCATTTATATATGAAATCAGCATCAAATATTCTATAAAATCAGCTGTTATCATTCTTATAACAAACATAAACCAAAATTTTGTTGTCCAAGGTTATTACTTGAACAAATAATGCAAAGATCTTGTCAAAATTCCAAGGGTTGTTATGTGAGGAATCATATCACCACAAAAATAGGGTGAACATTTATAAAATTCTAGTTTTATTTATAATTATTTAATTAAAAACTTTTCTTTCTCGTTGCAAACACTTTTGCAACCTATTCAATTCAAGACTCAATCTAGTTTGATAATCTCATAGAGGAGATTAGTCTGCGCCCATGTCTGGGAGCAGTTGGGCAAGCAAGGCAAGAGGAGCAGGCGGAAGGCCCGCGGCCTCTAACATTCAAAAACGCCCCAGAGAATCCAGTGGAATAGAAAAAAATCTATAAAAACTGGCGGTCACAATTTCCCCGGAGATACTCGCGTGGCAAGCATGATGCAACCAGTACATCAACACGCCACACTCCCAGCCACTTTCGTCAGTGGAATTCAGAGTCTGTGTGTATCTGGACATCCAAAAAACGGCCTTATGGGAAAAATTTTGTGAAGATGTACACAAAATTTTTCCAACCATGGTGTACATTGCACCTCACTCCATGTTGAGCAGTTGGCTGGACCTGGGTTTGAAAGCAAAATAGCAGCAGACGAGGCTGCAGCAGTGCGCATAGTGGTTGACCTCCCCAAAGGGCAACAAGTTGTCAAAACCAAATGCACCAGATGGACAAAATCAAACCAAATTTTCCTCACATTTGACTTTTTGCCTACTACAGTAAAACGTGACATTTTGAAGCAACACCTGATTAATGGTCTCACCATATATGGTGAAATACAATCTTTTGAAAATGCAACGTTTCACACTGATGCCACACCTGTGCACTGGCAAAGCCATCGCAGTTCTGACCCCAACTGAGGAGATCGTGAAGGACCTAACCCAGATCCTGAACTCCACCTTTATTGACATCGCAGGGCATACCACCCACCCATTCCAGGTAACCGTGGACAGCGCGCCCCCCATTTGCACCCACTGTGATGCGTTCAGCCATAAGGTGCATGCATGCCCATTAAGGAAGGCGTCACATTCTAAGAGCACCCCTTGGCAGCCATGGCCAGCGGAGAGGCGCACTATGAACCAACCACAAGCACCAAGGAGGCTTTCCCGTGGGGAGCACAAGGCTGCTACCTATTGGTAAAGCCCATCTCCCCGCAGGAGCGGAAGAAGGCCAAGCAGGCCCATAGGGCCGTGGCCAAGGAAGCGGCCAAGGCCACCACCACCATCCCACACTCATAATGCCAGGAGGACATGGAGACCTTCACAGCGGAAGTGACTCAGGAATCCATCACTCAATCAGATTGGGAGGCCCATGCTGAGCGGGCCACTCAATCTGAGGATCTGATGGGAGATTCAATCTCACCCAATCGCTGCACCCAAGCTCCAGTCAAAACCAACTTGGGACCTATCCCAATTGAAAAAATAATTTTTACCCTGCTCAACGGTGCACCAAACTTATCCGCACCGCAAAAATTTATCTGACGTCAGGAAAACAAAAAGTGAAGGCCAAAGCCAATGTGACTCTTTCCGCAAAAATTAACAAAAACCCTGATAGCATTGCTGCTAACACCCACGCTGCTATGAAAGCCCGTGGGGACCTTGAAGAGGCTGGTGGGCCTGGGGGCCCACCACCTCACACCTAAAGTGTGATGGGGGAAACCTTCACTCTAGGGATGCTGAATATCGCCGGACTCAAGGCCTCCCCATCCTGGGCTAGGAAACTGAGTTTTTTACAACACAATTTACCCGTGGATATCCTGGCCATCCAGGAGTCCCACTGTCCACAAGGTTCCAAGGAAGCTTGGAAAACAATGCTCCTCCCATCCCTATCCTATTGGTCAAAGCATTGTGGGGTGCTAATTCAGAAAAATAATTTTTTCAAATTCACATCCTCAGAAACATTACTAAATGGCTGAGTGCTCATCATCACCTTCTCGTGGGCTGACGTTGCACACACAATCATCAACACTTACACCCCAAATGGTGCACACGAGCGTCAGGAATTTTTCTTGTTGGTCAAATCCCTCCCGCTACCCCCTGATTCTTTCCTAGTTGGCAACATGAACTGTTGGCTAACCTCACCAACGGACTGGTGGCTGCCCTCACCCCACGCCCCACAGGGTCACGTAGAACTACGCGTTCTAAAAGCCACCCTTGGGCTAATGGATGCGCTGCTGCGACATGCCCCACTGCTTGAAAAAATGACATGTCCCCACATCCACAACAGCCAAACAAGGTCCATGACCCGCATCGACCTTATTCTAATGCTGGCGAAATTCCAACCCACATCTCCCACTTCAAAACAACGAAAATAGAATTCTCTGACCACCGACTGGTCTTGATAACATACCACTTACCCATCACAGTTGCAAAGGCCCCACATTGGTGTAAAATCTGCCCCTCAAGCTCGCGTCGCCAGGATTTTCCACATGGGTGGAAGAGGCAACTTTGGCGAAATTATTTGTTACACTGTTTTGTGCGGACCCCATTTCCACATGGGCAACTTTCAAAGAGGACACCATACGCCACTATCACCATCTCTCCTTCAGACGCTCATGAGCCACATTGGCGGTTATCTCGCGTGCTCTGGCAGAATTGGCCCACTTGGAGTCCAACATTCCAGCCACAGGATACAGCCCTGCATGGGGCCAGAAGTGGGTGGAGGCAGCCACCCACCTCAACGCACTTGAAAGGTAATACAAACATCGGGTTTGTGTCCAATACAGGGCAACACGCATCACTAAAGGCAACAAGTGCACCGCATACTTTTTTAAAAAAATTTTTGCACCACGCCAGAGCGTGGCCTGTACAAAGGTGCAAAGATCAGATAATTCCATTGTGGACACACTGGCTGAAGTGGCAATCGAAATGCAAAAATATTACTCCTTGTTATACCGAGCTGAACCAATTCAGCCAGCTGAAATGGTGGAATTTCTTGACTGAGCTCATATCCGCACCATTTTCTGATACCTGGAAATAATGAATTTAATTACTCTGAACAAATTATGGACAGCCATTCGCGGTGCGCCAAACCGAAAATGCCCAGGCCCAGATGGCATTCCATAAGAGTTCTACAAAAAATATTTCAAATATATATCCCCATTGCTGCTAGCCTCACTCAACCAAAGCCTGTTGGAAACGCGCCTCCTACCAGGAGGACATGAGGCCTTTAATGTCACACTCTTCAAGAAAGGGGATAAGCTTGACTTAGCTAACTGGCGCCCCATTTCTCTAACAAACATAGACACCAAAACCTTAACAAAAATCATGGCTAACCGTTTAGGGACTGTAGCATCTGCCACCATCTCCCCAGAACAATTCGGTTTCATCCCCAGAAGGTCAATTTTGGGATAACGTGCACTCTGTGGCTAATGTATGTCAGTCCAAAGCCTCTGGGGCACTTGTATTCTTGGACCAACAAAAGGCCTATGATAGAGTAAACTGGGAATACCTTAGGGCCTGCCTCCATCAATTTCGCCTACCCCCCGCTTCATAAACTGGGTGATGCTGCTCACGGAATCTGCGACAATGGCAGTGCGTGGCCCAGGCTTCCTAACAGAAGTAGTCCGCCCTCAAAGGGGCCTGCGACAAGGGGACCCCCTCAGCCCACTCTTATACAACTTCAGCCTTGACCCACTACTGCGAAATGTGTATGCCCAACTCACTGGGGTCCATGTGCCAGGCCAAACCCCAGTCAAGATGATGCCATTTGCAGATAATTGCGTGGTGGGGTGTCTGATAACAAAGATGCACGCGCGCTTGAAGCCCTCATCCAGGAATATTCCCGGGTAAGCAACGCGGCACTGAACGCCTCCAAAACCGAAATCATCCTCCTTGGTCAGTTTCAGAACTGCTGAGCCCCAGCAATTAGTTCCCAACCCGGCCCATCTGCTCGCCCACGTCCACGCCTTACTAACTCAACACACACCGCTCCACTGGTGCTCCCCTTTGTGCCACGTCCTACCATAGGACTGGTGCGCCATCTGGGCGTGTGGATGGAGGCAGGCGGATATGCGTCAGCAGTAATGGAATGCCATATACTAGACAACGTGATGAAGCGAATCGCCTCTCTCAGAGCCCACCCTACTACCCTCACTGGCAGGGTTGTTTTAGCCAACTCTATGCTCCTCTCCAAAGTCTGGTTTGGAGCCCATGCAATCGTCTTCTCACCAAGCTTCTTCAAATCCCTGTATGCTTTGCTGCAAGGATGGCTTTGGTCAGGCCGCCCTCCACCAGTACGGCTAGAGGTCATGTTTGGCCCTCATCATCAAGGTGGCATGGGCCTGCTTGACTTTAAAGCCCATGCTGCCAAGATCCTGGGCACTTGGATCGCGGCCGTCACCGCTCCTACACTCCCATCCCAACACTGGTCCCGCGTGGCCCGCTCCAACTTCTCCCGCGCCTTGGGCCTCAACAATCCATCAAACCCCCACTCCCTGATGAAATACCTCGCATCACACACTTCGGCCACAGGTCCTCATGGGACTAAAACCCACTACAAACGAATACTACTCTCCATGCGAAGCGCAGAGTGGAGAATTTGTATTAGCGGACATACAACCTGAAGAGGCCGCCCCTCTCCTCAGTTCACACAAGAGGTACATGGGCTACCCATCCATGATGGCGTGATCCCCATTCGACCCCATGTTCTATCCAGGGTGGACTACTTGGACATGATGGACATCCCTTACTCCACTGAGACCCAAAAGACTATCTGGAAATATGCACACCATCCTCTGTTGCAGCCTCAAGTCTGCTCCCATGTGTGGCGCTGCCTGAGGCGGGTGTATTGTACAGCTGAGCGCTCTAACGCTTTACACTCATCCTGTGTCATGTGTGGACAGTATGGAACGCTGTTCCACCGCCTGGAGAAGTGCCCCACCTCTAAAGTGATATGGCGCGAAGTCCAACGTCTGCTGGACCAGGATCAAACGCATCCCTTCAGTCTGTCAAGAGATATGTTTGCTTCATCAATGGCCTCTCCCCTCCCACCCTCCCTCCGTGCTCTGGTGGTTGCAATCGCCATGTGGACTATCCACACGATTGTCTTGAATGCCATCGCTGGCTCCATCCCCACCCTCCCAGAAGCTGTCCACAGATTCCGGTCTCATTTGGTGGGCCACTTTCAAGCGTGGATGTTTGGATATCTCCCACCGCGTCGCCAACAGCTGGTCTCCTCCTGGTTCCCAGTCTGGTTCATCAAATCAGACCCCTTCCTCCACACGTGCTCAATAGTGGCTACGGCCCCTTCACACGTTCCCTCCCCCTCCCCATAAGTGGCGTTCCCGCTGGCAACAGGAGATAGCATCGCTTCTCTGGGGTGCCTCCCCTGGTACTAAGTTTATCTTTCCTGAGTCATATTCGGAAGTGTCCATCCCATGGTTGGCCTTCCCCGCAATAGATTTAAATTTAAATATATTTATTAAATTAAAAACATATTATCTTAGATTGCTTGCTTTTAATTGTGTTATTAAGAATATCCCCTGGATCTCATTACTAGCTAGAACCTATTCCTTGAATATAGACCTATCAAAAACTGGAGTGTTCCTAGTATCCACAGCTTTAGAGAATATTTTAAACTTAAAATGCACGTTCCTTGGTGCATAAATAAATTGGTGCTCCCTTCCAGGCCTTCTATATTGCTATTGTGAAAACGTCAAGAATCAATATACAATTCCTCCTACCATTATCTTTTTTAATGGGGTAAACATTATAACCAAATGTAATGTGCCAATTGAGTAAAAACTTTACAATTGACCAACATACTTTTGATTCTATAAAAAAAATAGCATTACTCATTGTGTCAGTCCCAAAAATTCAAGAGTGTGTTAACTAAACAATAACATTCATTTTCATAATTTTATGCGCAATCAAAATACCCAGTTGTTGTAAAGCGGTGACTGCACAGGGCAAAGGGTTTTGATAAAGATAGATATTAATGATTTGCTGTTTGAATTTAGGAAACTGAATCTAAACCAAAAATGATTAAAAATTTTACTACCTTTGGTAAAAATAACCTAAGAAATTTTTACATAAAAATTTAAATAAAAAATTAATAACACCAAATGAAAACTAAAGCAAGGTGCTTTATTAAAGGTTTATATGTAAATATAAATTAAGGCAATCAGATGGCCACCAATCAATTTCTATTAGCACATCAGATGCCAGAATATAATAATCCTATTTAAATTTATCCTTTACTTTTAGCATTTGAATATTGAGTTGGAACATACATCAGAATTTCCAAACGTTGCAGCAATTGTACTTACAAGCGTTGGTAACATAAAAAGTTATTATTAACTATTTCACTCTAATTATTTGTTGGTTAAATTCAAATTTTAATTTAAGAGTTTACAACAACTCCTTTTTTTAGTACTAGATGGTCCCAACCCAATACAACAACTCCTTTGCTATTGCACCATTACATTTTTATGTTGATATTTTTGACGCCTGCTGCCCTTGCATGGGACAGTGGTGCACCGCCTCCAGGCGTTTTTTGGCCAATGTCAAAAAAGTCTTATGCTAGCTCTGCTAGACCACCAATTTCTCTGTCCGCTTTGTCCCCCTAAGGACCAGAACACCATCTTGCGTGCTCTCAAGCGGTGCTCAGAAGCCCCTTGCTGCTCCCCTGGAGCAACCTGTGCTTACGCCTCTGGGTTAAATATGGCAACCTCTTTCCATACACAAGTGTGTCCATCATTAAGTTGGCTCAGGAAGTTAATAAAAATGCTGGTTCATAAATTTCCGTCCCATTGAGGAGTACTCAACTTTGGCTTCTCCTGTAAAGCCCATGCCATGGTGGCAGAACAGCTGCCATTGATACATAAAAATAGCCCTATTCTACCAATTTGCACTCAGATGATGGAAAATTCCACTCTGATGGTTCAGTTTGACAGCTTACCTAGACACCTATACCGCTATCAGCTCCACTGTAAGGTTACAGATTTTTTGGTTGAGTATGGTGCTGATTTCATTATTCAGTTTGTGGTCCCAAATGGGGACATTCATCTTGTGATGCCTTGTGCATTTACGAATATTTTCCCCTTTCACCAGGACACCCACCTTACAATTCCCCCCACACTGTAATTTTCTCTTCCCCCAACCATACTTTCTGGGCTTGCATAAAGACAAACATGCGGTTTGCTCTTTGTGGTTTGGACTTGAGCATTTGAAGTGCAAATGCCCAACCATTGCCACCATAGTGACATCCACCCTCCACCCTCCGCTCGCCCAACTGTTGCCCAGGAGGTTTTTGAGTAGGGATCTGTCTGTAAGTCCAGATAATTAGCCCATCCAGTTAGAACATGAGCAGTTCCCATATAGAAGCAAGAAGAGTCCCAAGCCCCCAGTAGAGCCCCTCTCTCAGACCAGTCACTAAGCTTATTAGTGGTTGAGCGGTAGGTTATTGCACTGGCTCCTAAAGAACCTACATCTCTTCCCCAATTTCCTCTCCTGATCTGGTTAAAATAATGGAAGGGGTGTGAAGAGATGTGGTTCAATTTAGGAACCAAAAAAGAAGGATCCCAGGATCATCCCAGGAATGGCTTGGTCACTAATAGGATTCTAGAAACCGCCTCATGCTACCCATATTTTATATAAGACCAAGCTTGTTAAATATGTTGTATTGCGTTTCTATTTAATAGTTTAACAAGGATCAAAATAAAATAGACCAACATATCACTACCAAAGTTTATCTAGTAAAATATATTGATCATAAGGGTTCCCATGGAACTGGTGTTTGTAACTTACCCTTCTGTAAAAACAGCTCAAGATTGGTATTGTCCCACTAGAGTTCTCACTGATCTGGCAACACTATCAAAATTTTGATGACGCCATCTGATGCCTGATGCCTTCCCCCTCAACCCACCGCGCAAAGCCCAACCTGCTAGTCATGTGCTCAGAAGAGGCTTTGCTATCCCTAAATTTCTAAGTTATAATTTCACATCCCACTATATAGACAACCACTCTTCTTAAGGTAGGTTGATAGTTAAATTTCTTAGTTTACTTTCCTCTTTATTTTAATAGAATTAAACTAGGTTTCAGTAGTTTTCCTCAGAGTCCCCCACCCTTTATATTCTTTGTAGAAGCATTTTTCAGCAATGCACGCTATAACCTACAATATAGGTCAAGAATCTTGGAGGAGGCATTGAAAACAATCGATCCACATTTTATCACAATATATTGGGACGCGCATTCTTTAACCTTCCTAATACCACCTAAAAATCCGCCAAGAATGCCGCGGATGCTGCATTTTTTATATGGTCTACCATTAAATCAGAAATCTAGTGCAATCCACTGGTTCTGTGTTTCCCTATAATTCCAATATGTTCACTCCAATATGAACAGCAGCGAATCTCTGAGGGGTTGTCACCCTCTCTGCCACTCCCGCCCATGGGGTTGTCCCAGTAAGACCCATGTTGCCAACATTACAGCTTCCTGGCTTGTTATGGGGAATTTAATATGTTTTTGAGTCATTTTTCTACTCAGTTAACCTAATAGCACCCTACACAAAAGTCACCAGTCCTTCTGGCCTTTATACGATGGGCCATTCAATAAGCGGTGAAACACCCAGCTCACATGGTCAGTCTTCTTTCAGTTAGCATAAACCCTGAAATATTCAACCAGCCTTCAATTTTAGCACTCTCTACCTTACTCTTTGAGCTGAGTGATGCGTCTGCTTGCCTAGTTGTTAGTCATCCTTACCTACTTAAAAATCTGGATCCCTTCTCCCTTGTTGTATCCTGCTGGGGTTTGTCTCTGAACCTACCTGGTCATCAAATCAGAGGCCTCTTATCACCATGACTCCTTCCAATACGGCCCTTTCACTTTCAGCATCCACCTATGAGGATCAGGCTTATTTCACCTTTCATAATACCTTCCTTTCTGGGACGATCAAGGTTACTGTGCAGGCGCTCCCGGATACAGGAGCAGCTGGCAACTTTATGAGCCTGAGAATTGCACATGCACTAGATCTAGAAACTGATGCGGTCCCTCCAATATTGGGCGCATTTTCTCAACCTATGAAGTGTCACGCTGTAAATCAGCCAATACAAAATTTATGCATAGTTTCTGTTTGTGTGACCATTTCTCAGCTGTTCCTGATTTGTTAAGTCATGTGTTCCTTGGTGTAGGCTGCTGGCGACGGCAACAAATTAATATCAAGTCAGGTAGTATCTACCTCTTCTTCACCAATAATGAAATAGTAGGTAATTCACTCTAAATGATATGCTTTCCCTGAGACCTCCTTGAGCTTAATCTTACCTCCAGCTCCTCTCCTCATGGATCTTCCACCAGTTTTTTCATCTTTTCTCGCTCCATAAAAAGAAGTAAACGATATGAGCCTAGCTACTAGGCTCCCACCTATTCAGAGTTTGATCTAGCATTTCAACTGATGGTGAATCTGCTTAAAATAAACTGCTTATTATACCCTCAAACTGCGGAAGGGGATAGAGATCTAAATTTATGGATGGATGACATGATGGCAAAATTAGTATTGTCAAGATGTATTCCCATTGCTTCCCCGTTTTATTGCACAAATTGAATATGGAACTCTGGGCCTTGCGTTGACTATGAGAATGTCAATAATGTGACAGTTCAAGACCCCTACCCCCTCTCACAAAAGCAATTTATAGCCCAGGCAATTGCAAATCGTGAGTTTTCTCTAAACTTGATTTGGTAAATGTTTTTCAATCAACTAAGAGTCAAGCATGAACACGATTGGCTCACGGCCATACGCTCAAAAAAACAATTTTCTTTTTGAAATTATGTCATTTGTGTTAAAGAACGCACTAGAAAACTACAAGACTCATAAATGATGTCCTGGGTGATGTTCGCTTCTCCTGAGCAATTGCCTATAGAGATGACATCTTATTTCATCCGTCCACTCATGAGCGACATGCAAAAGATCAGGAAGAAGTCATGGCGGCCATTCACAGGGTTGGGCTCTTTGTGAAGCCTAAAAATGCGATTTTTTTCGTGAGGAGATGACCTTATTAGGGAACCTAGTTTTAAAAGATGGCTATGAGATTTCCTCATGTAAGGTAAAAGCAATTCAGCCCTGGCCAATCCCTACTACCTAAAGTCAACTCTAATTCTTGAGGATTGGCGATCTTCCTAAATAAGTTCCCCCGCTCCTGCTAAACTAAAATCTCCATTACATTCCCTGACTGTCGTAAACAACTTACAAATGGACACCCAAATGCCAACAAGCGTTTGTTTTTATTATAAGTCTTCCTTGCCACGTTAGTCCTCAAGCATGTTGATACATCTAAGCCCTTCATTGTGGCATGTGATGCGTTTCAGTTGCTGTGAGTGCTGTGCTCTTCCAAGAGCATGATGGGGCTGAGCATCCTGTTGCTTACTTTTCTCAGAAGTTCCTGGCCACTGAGAAAACCTATGCAATCTATAATAAGGAACTGGCGCCAGCACCTTGGTCACTAACTCATTGCGCTTTCCCTCAAGGTGCCCAGCATGAGATTAATGTTTGCACTGAACACCAGTACATGATATATCTTAAGAAAATCCCAGAAGATCGCCCATCATTAGCCCGTACACCCATGACCATGCAATTTCAACTAAAATATGAGTTTGTTTGGGGCCTCAAATGTCTTTCCATACATTTTGAGTAGAAACACTTCCCATAAGCTCAGCATAGATGAGCCCCCTGACCTCAAAAACTGCTGTCCCTGCCTCCCATATTTTGACGCTGGCTCCTTTTTCCGTTTCCTCTACAAGTTTACCACCAGATTCTCTTTCCTCGACCATCTACTCGTCTCCCAGTTGACCTCCCCAGAAGGGATCACATAGTATGAGGACTTGGAATCTAAAGCTCATAAGCGTACCCTCTAAGCCCTCAAAGATAGGTTAATCTTCTTCAGATACTGATTTTGGGTTCTGTTGGGATTTTTGTTCATATTTCCAGCCTGCTAGATTACTTGGTTCGCTAGGGGAAAAATTCCCTAAAGTGAAGTGAATTGGAAATTGGCTGACCTGAATTTTGGAGGAACTACGTTCAGGGGATTTTAGGATATTTGTCTGGTTGTATCTGTTGGGGATCAATCCAGATGAATACCTATTATCTCATTGGGCGGAGCGGCCAATAAAATAGGGGCATCTGATAGTGATTAACTATCAGGTGTACTGATTGGGATTGGTTGAGTTTCATCACCGACTGATTGGGAATGTTTAATGAGTTGCGAGGCGAGTGATGCCACCTGCAACTAGCAAATCGATTGGTTGGTGAAGTGACCTGCCATATTGGGTAAAAAGTCTCATTACCTAAGTAAGTCACTAGCCAATTATGGTTGATTCACTTGGATTGTGAGGAAAATGTTAGGGACACGTTTCCAACTCTTTCTGTTTGAGATCTTGAGGATGTCCAACGTTGGAATCCTAGCCAGGATGGGGAAGACCATTGCTGCTGAGACAAGGAAGGGTGATCCAATGGCAACGGCTACCATTTCATTGAAGAGGTGTCAACCGAGGGTTAGACAGCTGAATACCCTATAAATTCCCTAGGATTCACTCTAATATAGATATATAGAAAAATATATATAAATAAAAAAGATAGATAAAAAACATAGATAAAAAATATAGATAAAAACATAGTTAAAAACACATATACACTTATACATTACTACTTTAGAACATTATTAGTTTTATTGTAGATTCAGTAATAGTTAGACTATCAGCATCTAGCGTGAAGATTCCATCTCAAGGATATTATTGAAGAAGGCAATTATTGGTAGACTCTCAGAAAAGAGTAGAGATTTAAGAGGGGATCTAGAGATGAAGGGAACCATGGCTAAGGGATTGCTGCTGACTGTGTGTTGGTCCAAAGGAGACTGCCATCAGAGGATCTTAATGAAGATTAAGTGGACAGGATTACAGGGAATGAATCCCTACGAGTACGATATCAAGTATTAATTGGAAATACTGGCCAAAGCTTTGGGCCTGAAAATAATTCTAACTCAACTATGGACAATAGTTGTCATATTATTATTGAATTATATATATACTCTTACAACGCGAGATGCACGAGGAAATAAAACCTGTGCAGTAGAAAGATTACTAGGGTTGACCTCCAATAATCAACCCAATGGTATAATTTTTACAGGTTCCTTCTGCCTTCCATGAGCATGTGCTTCAAGAACATCATGTTACCCCAAATTGAGGAACACTATGTCCAAAAAGTGCGGGGAACTGATTAAACAGCTTAAAACTGGCCAGTATCTTCCAAGGTGATCCTAGAATGGATTTCAGGTTGTGTAGTGTGTGCACTATCTAAATCTTATATATCTGGGAAAAAGGGCCTCTTCCATTTATTGCAACAGGCAGAGGGCCCCTGGACCTCAGCATATGTGGATTTTATTATAGAGTTGCCACCTTTCAAGGAATAGGATGCGATCATGGTGGTGGTTCATTGCCTCACGAAGTTTACTCTCTTCATCCCTGCATTAAAATAAGTACTTTATGAAGAGATGGTGGCCCAGTTTGTGACTATTGTATACACCATGTTGGTCTTCCTCAGGAGATAGTGAGTGAACATGGACCCCAATTTGCCACTAGATTCTGGGGGTGCCCTCTTTGACTTCCACCAGATTAAATCATGCAGTTCTAGACTTATTACCCCTATTGATCATTAAACCATTAGGGTGAACAAAACCCTGGAGAAATATCTCTGCTGTTATGATTCTGAAATTCATGGCGCATAGTAATCAGACCTTCCCTTGACGCAGTTTGCATCTAATAACGCCCCCATGAATCCACCAGCTTTCCCCCATTTGAGGCTAATTTGGGTTACAATATCTCATTCCATATTAGTACATGCCTCACTTCCACTGTTCCCACTGCAGAGAAACGCCTTAATCATATAAGCGAAACCCACAATATTGTAAATGAGCACTTGTAAAAGGCGCTGGACGATTACAAGAAATTTGGAGACCAAAAGGCCTCCAAGGCTATGAGGTTAAGGAAGGATCACTTGTCATGATAGACACGCGTCACCAGGACATGAAGATTCCTTCCCATAAGCTATCATGCAAATGCTCTGGCCCTTTTGAGGGGTTGAAAATAAAGGAAATGGTGTCTTCCATAGTAAGCTCTCCTTACACTGGAAAAAGCACAACGTGTTTCATGTATCACTAAAGTCTCCATTCAAGGGTTTAATGCCCACTTCGCCTGAACCTATCTTGGAAGATGACTCATAGGAAGCTAAGGCAAAGAAAATTCTGTTCTCTCATAAATCACGTTGATTAATCCATTACCTGGTGGCTTGTAGGGTTATTTTTTTCAATAACATAGCTAGGTAAGCGCAAGAGATTGCGCCAAATGTATATAATTTGTGTAACTTTCCATACATCTCATTTTAATGCTATTTTCCCTCCTCAAAAAGTGGTGGCTCTCCTTGCAAGTAAGCTCCCTACAAGGCATAAAAATATGCCCTTACTCATGTCCTAGGATCTGGCATGTATTCTGTTTCTAAAGAAAAAATAATTTAAGTCCATATGATCAGCCCCTCCGGTTATAATAAGCAGTTCCCACACAGAAGTAAGAAGGCTAAGCCCCTAGTAGAGCCCCCTCCCAGATCAGCAGATTAGCTTATTAGTGGATAAGTGGTAAGTTACTTCCCTGGTCCTATTGACCCCCTTCTCTAACCCCCATTTCTTCTCCTGATCTGGTTAAAATCATTGGAGGGATGTGCAGAGAGGTGGTTCATCTTAGGGCCCCTAGATGGACACTCAGGCTCATTTATGACTGGCTTGTTCACTGATGAGATTCTAGAAACCTCCTCATTTTACCCATATTATTTATATAAGACCTAATTCGTTGAATAAGTTGTACTGAGCTTTTATTAGTAGTCCAGATTATGAATCAAAACCTCAGATCATGCATACCACTACCAATGTTTTTTGAATAAAATGTATTGATTGACAGGTTCCTGTGGAGCTGGTGTTTGTAACTTACCTGTCTATAAAAACTGTTCAAAGCTGGTAGGTCTCCTTTTGATTTTTCTCTGATATGGAAGACATGCTATCAAAATTTTCATGACGTCGCCTAAGACTTCTGATGCTTTCCCCCTCAACTCACCGTGCAAAGCCCAGCCTTCAAGTTAGGGTGCCCATCAGAGGCTTTGTCACCCTTAAATCACTGAGATTTTTTTTTCCCGACCCTATATAAAGGCAACCTCCCTTCTTAAGTTTGGTTGTCAGTTTGATTTCTTAACTTACTTCCATTATTTGCACTAGTAAATTAAACCTGTTGTTGGATTTGGGGCTGATAAAAAGGCTCGCTGGTGCTGGTAGCCTTGAATCCAACAATATAAGTGAGGAGCTTGTCTCACCACTTATATGAAAATAAAGAAAATAGGTAAATACTAAATTGGTTTTTGGGTTTATGGGTTTTTATTATGTGCTGCGCGGGGGTAAAAAAGAGAATCCTATTTTATAAATTGATAACAGTATTTATAGCGTTGAGGCTTGACATTCAGATAACTTGGGGAATTCTAAATTAGGGATAATGTGATTTTAGCCTATTAAAATGAAGAAAAATCTCTTTGCTTAGGCAGAGCAATGGATGGGGAATTATGATTAGCTAAAACGTACCCATGGGGTAAAGATTTGATAAAATTATAGCCAATCCCCATTCAAGAAAATTATTTCACCTTGATGGACCCCCACCACGCCTATAAAATGGGGTGGTCCCTGCATAGGTGCTTTAATGGTACTTGGAATGGCTGGGGGAGCACCGTCCAACGGATGCCTAGGGTCCGCTTTGTGGTTGGAGTAATCTGACTGTTGACTAATTATTTAGTTGACCATAGAGAATTTGAAATTGTATTACCCCAATTTTTGGGGTTCCACCGAGAATTGGCCAGGGTCTTTTGGCTCACTAAATCATTATTAGTATTAAAATTGATTTCCTCATTGTTGAAGACTCATAAATGTCTGACATTTCCTATATTTGGCCAAGTTTTACCCACAACATTATTATTATGAAGCCTGGGAGGCAAATCCTGAAACCTGTTTCCAGTAGGCTGCCGTGGAGTCTGCCCCACCCTATGTAAACTTTGAAAAATGTAATATAGTGATGCAAATGGAACCCATTATATCGTTCAAACATTTTTGGAGGAGGCATCACAATCTGCTGATCCAGCAGACCTCCAGAATATAATGAAACACACATGCTCTAGCCCACCCGATTCTGCTGGCTGATCTACTGAGCATTCCACGGATGTCATTAATTTATATATGCCCTGCAAATCTGCATAAATCAAGTGCAATCTGCCTGTTCAAAGTTTCCCTTTTTTTCAATCTGATCACCCCAAATACTGAGAAGCTGCAAATCTCTGAGGTGTCATCAAACCCTCTGCCTATCTCCCATGAGGTTGTCCCAATAAGACCAGAGGTTGCCCCCAAAACAACTTCTGGTCTGTTATAGGGCATTTAGTATGTTTTTGAGCCACTTTACTACTAATGTTAACCTACTAGTACCCTACACAAAAGTCACCAGTTTTGTCAAGCCTTCGGTATGATGGGCCATTCACTGGGCGTTGAAACACCCAGCTCACCTGGCCAGTCATATTTCAGTTATCATAGACCCTGACACAATCCTCCCTTAACTCCCATAAGAGTTTCAGGTACAGCTCTTCTGGCGTCAGCCAATCCACTTTTGACACCCAGTTTGGTTCCTGTACCTATTTCCACCCAAGCCCCAGTGAAATTAATTGGTCAACAGTTGAATAACCTAATCCACCCCATACCAAACATCATCGCTTGTTGCTGGTCTGATGTTGGCCATTTAAACCCATTTGAAACTCACAAATGGATTGATTGTTTGTAATGACCCTAACATAATCAAACCTGATTTCGCCTGGACCAAAATTTTTGCAACCCCCTGGTAATACTCCCGCAATGTTGTTTCAGCCCTCATAAGGGCAAACTTAAATTTAAAAAGCTTTCCTCCAACTTGATGAGGAAATAGCAGCTGCTACTACCAACACTCTCCTCCGCCAAACCTTCCATGTGTTCAGGTGACACTGTATGAGAAAAATCCCCCTCCCAATTATCCAGCGTATATACCCACCAATGCCCAGTACAACACTGAGGAGCTTGCTTATGCCGCCAGTTACACATGTTCTGACGCAGCAAAGTCCTCCCTTATCAATCCTCAAACCTTAAACCCATCAACGATCTGAGAATTTTGTATGTGCTACAGAACTTACTAAATTAGCTGAACATCAAATTATTAGTACATCATGGCCATACATACAGTAAAAAATTGACATAGACAACATCGCTCTCTTCCACCTCCTTGCCCCCATACTACCAATATCATTAGCCATATTGTCTGCTAGGGAATAATATCTTAAGTGACAGCAGCTGTACAAAGATCCTCAACCCCTCTATCCATCTAACATTGCTGCTTAGTTTTACCAAAGTAGATCCATGTTGGTAATTTTTAGATATCATCTTTATTTGGCACCCATAAAGAAAAACGCGTGGATCCCCCAAAGTTGGGTTTGAGTACAGCTAGGACTAAAATTACGATTACCCAGCCCAATGCTTTCTGGAAGTCTGATCATCAAAATAGCTATGATTAATTAATCAATTATTCAATTTAAAAGCTAGTTTGTACATCCCATTTGGAAGTCTAAAACATAAAAACTGACTTATAAATGTAAAATGAACCCAAAAAATAAAATTTTAGTTTTGGAACATATTGTAAAAAGCATAATCTGGTTATAATTCCAACACAAATGCAGCTAAGCTTAAGGTTCATGTGTATTTTAACAATAAAAAACTTATACTTTTCCTAAGTTGATCTTCTGATGAGCTTAGAACTTGCCCAATCAATGCTATACTATTTTATACATCCCGCGCTTTTGATCTCTTGCAAATTTCAAAACTACATAACTTTATGATAATGCGCAAATTAAAACTCTTGTAAATCTCTGCACTCTATACTTTGGATTTATATATCTAAATATCTTCCTTTGTTCAGGAGAATAGGGATGCCATTATAGAACTTTATAGACTAGAATGATGAGTTTTCTTACAAAGTTGATTATGTGAATACTGGGGTATAAAACTTTGTATATGATAAATTGAGTTCACAGCTAAAAAAGTCGTCTGTTAGAATCAATATCAGCTACAGGACTCTATGTCAACTCTAATTGATTATAACGAAATTACCTGAAACCAATGTTATCTTAACTTGACAAAAATCTGTAACGTATTCTAAAATGCTTAACTCTTACAGAATCCTAAGAGCTTTTACATGACTGCGAACCCCCTAGTCCCAGGGCCACATTAGACCTCCAGGACCACCTGTATCTACGGTTCTTTTAGATATCAAAGAACCCTAGGAGCCCAGGGCTCCATTGGGCCACCAGGACCATCTCAAAATTCAAGACATGCTGAGCCTCCTGGACCCCCAGTCCTCAAGGCCCCTATGTGACTAACCAGCTCACAAGAGACTCAGGGCCCCAGCCTTCTAGATTTCAGATCAGGTGCTACTAGAGAATCTTTACCAATTGGAATATCACTTACATGGACTCTCAAAAAACTTAACTTACACAGTGCACGTGAATGTGGAGTGAACCACAATGAAAATAATTTTAATCCAAATTTGACTATGAATTTTAACTAAAGAGGTGACAATATAGATAGTATTACTTTTTACCAATAATTGTTGAGACAAATTGGAAAAACAGAAGATCACTTTCAAACAATATACTAAGAACATAGATTATAAAGAACTCATAACGCAAAATAAATTAAGCAGCAAAAAAGACAAATTATATATATTTAAAAGGAATTTATGACTTAAAACCTCTGTTATATAGGTGTAGTTTAACTGGATAACCACAAGGTTAATATTAGTAATACACCTTTTTAGATTGATTGAGTCAAATTAAAAGGAAGCTTTAAGGCTGAATTTCTTATCAATAGGCATAAACAATCTAGAGATTAATTTCTATGGGCCTCAGTTATTCATACAGTATTAAAAGAACTTTAGAGAAAGAGTATGTACTGAACGAGGGAGTGCAAATTCCTTTTGTTATATGTATAAAACCACCATAGAGGAAGATACTTTTAGACATAAAGCGAAGTGCCTGCCTACCTTTTTAGTCATATTTAACAGAAAATATCTATTTACCATCTCATGGTCATTATTACCTGGTAGCAAGTAGTTCTTCTTAGTAGAAGAGTTTGGAAGTGATCAAAGTCTTAAAAACAAAGCAGACTTTGTGCTTATTCAACTTAATAAAGGGGATCCTTTAAACTATTGAGATAGTCTTTTTTATTATGAAGAGCATATTTTACCCTTTAAAAAATTAAAAATCTAGATGACGCCATCACCACAGTAGTTTCATTATCATCTTATGACCATTTTTATGTTTAAACATGAAAGAATTGAAGCAAAATTTACAAGCATTTTGGACATCAAAGAAACTCAGATAAAGATTCCTTGGATATTTCAAATGTAGATGTTCTTGTTTTCACTAAACTCATGAGACCTTACATTATTGTGGTGTCTCTGGAGGATAAAGTAAAAAAAATCTTATGCTGTACATACTGCAAGTAGAGAAACCATTCGTCCAAGAACTGTAGTAAGAGAGAAGCTGAGAAGGCAGAAAAGGCTCATCAACACGAATAAAGAGGATATTGATGTTAACTGCCTATTAAATTACTACCAACCCATAAACAATACAAACACCTAAATGCCAGCCCGTCCCTGTCTTTATGCAAGGGCAATATTCAGACCCTGAGTTGATTTTTATAATAAACTGGAAATATAACTACTCATAATTTGGTAAACTTTTAGTCCTACTCATCAAGAACTCTCATATAAATCTACCTTTGCAAACCAGATCAGTTTTAATAAGAAACTCACTCTTTTGATTAGATCACTTATTTGATCAAATTTGTAATTCTAGGAATATTTTACTCTTAACTGCTTTTTTACCTTTACCAACTCTAACCTAAGTCAACTCAATAGACGCCTGCTGCCCCATGTGGGGCAGCAGTGCGCTGCCCCCTGGCGTTTATTGGCCAATGACAAAACGCCTCTGGGCTGTTCTAGCCAGCCCCTGAACAATTACAGTCACTAAATCCCGCCTCAGGACCTAGCCCACGACCTTGAACACTCCCAGCCGTTTATTAGAAGCCCTGGTACTCCCTCAGAGCAACATGCAATTTAGCCTTTGGGTCAAGTATGGGAATCTCTTCCCCTATGAGAGTGCAGCTATCATTGAGATGGCCACAGCAGTTTACAATATCATAAGAGTTAAAGATTTCTGCCCCTCTAAGAGTTACTTTGACCTTAGCTTCCTGTGTGAAACCCACTCCATGGTGGCAGCACACCTGCCTTAAATTCATAAAAATATTTCCATTCCAGCATCCAAACTCATTTGCCAGAGGAGGCCACAGTTGTGGTCCATTTCACCCAGCTTTCCCTCCCACCTCTCCCCTAAATGCAACTGTCATGAGCTCATGGAGGTCTTGGCTGCCTACAGTGCTGACCCTGTGCTGCAGTTTGTGGTTCCAAATAGCGCTGATCATATTGCTGAGCTTTGTGCATCTGTGAAAATCCTCCCTATTGAAGTTTTATATTATACTTCAAAGGTAGCAGGTATTCTCTCGAAGTTACATAAGTAGATTCTCCAAAAAAAAGTTGCGAATAATAGTAAGAAATAAGGTATAAATCGACCTATTTTTTATTAATGAAATTTTGAATATTTATAGGCTTCAAAGTAGTTCAGGGTTTATTATGTCTTTTAAATCGTTAAACAATCAAATCCTCTGAGATTATTTGTTTAATTTAAAGCATGATTGTTCTTATTAGGCTTGACAAATGTAGATTTATTAATTTCCCCCTCCAATATTACTAGGGGATATTTGATATAGTCGTTTTAGGAAAGGAAAAGTATGGTGAAATCCCAACACTTCACACCTCAAGATTTAATTTTGGAGGAGGATGAATTATCAAAAATCTAGAGTGGATACAATTTAAAACTATACCTGTATCTACATGAACAATTGAATATTCTAGCCCTTTTCAGAATATAACTCAGTAAGGACCAGACCAATTAGATCCTAACTTCTTAGTTCGCCCACCAGGTTGGGAGCGGTAATACATAACATAATCTCCAATTTGATATTCAGGTAAAACAGGTTTATGTTGATTATTTTTTGAATATCCTTCTTAGTGGTAACTTCAATTGATTCCTTAGCTTGAGCTTGCAAGCGAATGATCTCATTAGCCAGATTTCTCATAACTAGATTAGAGTTATCTGGTATACTTTCCTTGATTATTGCTTGACGCCTGAAGGAACTGAAGGATATTGCCCATAAATACATTTGAAAGGTGACATCTTGATAATTCAATAATAACTTATTCAGTAAGCAAACAAAGCACTAGGTAAATAGAAGTTCCACTGATCTTGGTCCGTTGAAGCCATCTTGTTTAAAATAGAAACTAAAGTTTCATTGACTCACTCAATGGCTCCATTAGTTGATGGATGATAAGGAACAACAAACCGTTGGGCTTATTAATTACTTTGACGACTCTTGTAAAAGTTGAGAAGTTAAGTTTGTTTCGTTATACAGCCATAAGGACCTTGGGACACCCATGTTAAATAATGATTTGGCAATAGAGAAATAAGCAGTGGCTTTAGCGGAGGGAGTAGCAATGGATATGGCCTCGACCCATTTAGTTAAATGGTTGACAGCGATGATAATGTACTGGTGTCCATGCAATCCCCGAGGAAAAGGCCCTACAACATTGATACTTAACAATTTGAAAGCCTTAGTCGGTGGAATCACTTGATGCTGATAAGTAGAGTTGGTTGCACCATGACTTTTACAGATGAGACATGAGTTAAGTGTTTCTCTAATGGTTCAGTCATATTATTCCAATAGTACGGGTTTTTAACCACTCTTGGATTTTCATTAAACCACTATGACCTACTTGTTCATGTAATTCCATGATAGCGTGGTATCTTGAATTTGGGTGCAAAAAGGGCAACCACTTGGATTTGACCTTCTTATACAAATATCTTTCCCTAATCATGGTATCTATAATAATAGTTCATAGGAAGGCACAATTTTCTTCAGATTCTCGATTCCACAACTCAGGCCATCCAATTAAATTATATATTAATTTCTATTTTCTAGAATCCAAAGTCAGTATAGGTAATCAGGATAGGCTGTCAGCATCTTGATGTTGGGTACCCATATGATGTACAATTAAAAAATCGTAATTTTGCAGCATTAGAGCCCAAAGGGCTAGTCTTCCATCAAGATCCTTCATATTTTGCAACCATCATAAAGAAGAATGGTCAGTAACAACAGTAAAATGGTTGCCATATAGGAAGGGTCAGAAGTGCTTGTTGCTAAGATTATAGCTAAATATGCTTGCTCAGTTATGCTGTACTTTCGCTCAGCTTTAGATAATGTTTTGCTGTAAAACGCTACAGGATGGGTGATCTGCTCTTCATCACACTGAGATTGTAAAAGATTGGGTTGAACCTGATCCGTACATTGTTTTGGATCAATCAGTATTGGATCTGAATATTAAATTTATAGGAAGGAAACCAAAATTGAGGGAATCAGAGCAAGGGAATGAAACTGTCCAAAGAAAAAACACATCTAAGTCGATATGACATAAGACTTATGAGCAGTATGGACGATGATCTGGTGGAGTATGTAATCTTCACATGAGATGTGCTGGTTGGTTCAGGAGAGCCTGGCATAGGAGAAAGATTATTCAATATTGGCAAAGTACTATTTATTTGGGGATGAGCTGGCCTGAATGGCCAGTTGAATCTTTTACAAAACCCCCAAAAATTAAATAAAGGATTGCTTGCATATAAGAAAATAATATATTA
Organism: Massospora cicadina; assembly: GCA_022478985.1. NCBI lineage: Eukaryota > Fungi > Entomophthoromycota > Entomophthoromycetes > Entomophthorales > Entomophthoraceae > Massospora > Massospora cicadina. Next base: position 15,378 of record JAKSZP010000043.1, on the reverse strand, counting down.
TTTTAAATAATTTTGGATTAAAGACATGAGCTCCATTGGTGAGCTTGGCGTGGCGTTGGCGTGGATCTTGGTACTCTCCTGCAGCGCATTGACAGTGATCTGAGGGTGTGTGGCAACAACAAAACTTGGCGGATAAGTTTGGGGATTGGTTTCAGCAGGCTGGTCCCTAGTAAGGTCAGCTATGAGGCTCTTACTCCCCAATTTCCTCATGGAATATTGGCACAAACCCATTTGTGACAGGGATAGAATAGCCCCAATAGCTACATTACTTGCATCAGTATGCAAAATAAATGGCTTATCTAATCAAGGATGAAATATAACAGGTGCCTTAGTTAGGGCATTTTGAAGAGAATTAAAGGACTGTTTTTGAGCTGAGCTCCACTCAGATGGCACACCTTTTTGTAATAAATGGAATAAGGGCTCTGCCATATCTGCAAAATTTGGGTATAAATTGATGATAGTAAACCAACCATACCAAGGATGACTTGTATGTCCTGTAAGGAGGTTGGAGGGGTCATTTGGCTAATAGCTTAAACTATATCCAAAAGTGGTCAAATTCCTTTAGCCAAAACCTGATAATCTAGGAACTCCATTTCATTTTGGAAAAAGGAACAATTGGAGGGTTTGAGCTTTAGGGAAGATTTCTGAATGCATTTAAAATTTCTTTTAAATGATCCAGATGCTCAGTAAATGTTTTAGAAAATATGGTAATATCATCCAAATATACCAGAACACAGGTCAGCTTTAAATCCTGTAACATATCATCCATGGCTTTTTAAAATGTTGCTGGTTCGTTTCTCAACCCTTGGGGCATATGAGTTGGTTCAAATAAGCCCTCACTAGATATCAGGGCACATTTATCTCAGTATTCTAGTGCTAAGTCAATTTGCCATGCCCACTGGCTAAGTCCATTGCCGAAAAAGGGTTGAGCCAGCTAACAACTGGAAAGAATTATTGATCCTTGGTCAAGGGTAGCTAGCTTGACAAGTGATTGTGTTTAACCTGCGATAATCCATAGCCACCTGATGTGAGCCATCCTTCTTATTCACCAATAACAGAGGTGAGGCCCAGGGACTATCGGAAGGTTTAATAATCCATCCTCCAATAGTTGATGTAATTATTTTTGTTTTTGCTTCCTCCACTTTTGACTTACAAAGGGCTTGGCACAAATAGGAGGATGATATCCAGTTTTAACGGTGTGCATTACTCCCTTCATTTTTTACCAATAATTGTAAGTATGCTTGGCAAATATGTTGGAGTATTCTTCCAATAATTGAAGCACTTGTTTCTTCTGTTATTTAGTGAGGTATTTCCCTATTGTAGGCTCCACAGTAAGGATCTCCTGATTGGTTTCCAGCCCAAAGTGTTGTAGACTTCCTAAAAGTTTTAATGTCATAGAATTGATGAGGTAATAATGTAACATAGGCTTTTTGGATCTTTTTTGATCTACCATTTTTGGGTAATTGGTAAGGTTTGCCAAAACAGGAAACGCTCCTAAATAGGCATAATCTAATACTCCAGGACAAGGAAAGATCTCTTTAACAGAAGGGTTTAAAATGCCCTGGACTTGTAATAAATGACCCTTAGGAATAGAAAAATGTAAAAAGGTATTAAAAATTATCTGAGATTTTGGCAGAATAATTACATTTTCAGGGGAGAAAATAGGCATCCCTTCTTCTGTGTCAACCGTCATAGGAGGTAATTTTACTCGAGGACCCTCAACATGATACTGAATGGAATAGGACCACTTTGATCCCTCTAACAGCAATACCCGTCGTCTCATATATTGAGCTATTCAGATAAAAGCAATGGAACCCTATACCCCAAAAGGGAAAGAGAAGATCCAGGATAATTAATAATTTCATAGAATCCTGAAAAAAGCGAGTTTCCATGAGAAGGTCATAACTCAAGTTATCAAGGACGATTGCTGGTACCATAAAAGTTAGTTTTCCAATTTTCAATGGGAGAGATAGAAACCTCCAATTTATTAAGTACTCTGAGGTCCTGACATGTCATATTCTTTATAATGTGAAATATCATGTGTTAGTTTAATCCTCTTGATCAATTTTGATGAAACTACATTCACAGGAGATCTAGTGTCAATAATAGCTTTAATTAACTTGATTCACTCAAAAATCAATACAGGTGATTATACTTCCAAACTGAGAGGGTATGGCCAACAAGATGGGTAAGGAATAGGAAGAATGTTCATCTTTAATATACTCTACAGGGTTTTGATGTTCCTGTTGCATACTCCTATCATTATTCAGATAGTAAATCTTATTGGTTTTATATTTTTTTCTTTTTTTCATCAGCTGCCTTTTATAACAGAGGTCTTCTGTATGGAAGTATTGGTGACAATAACTGCACTAAATGGCGCTAGCATTTTCAGGTACTGCATATACTTTAGGATGACAAGGCCTTGGAGATTCATGTATTTGGGTTTTTTCAGTAAATTGAGCAGGCAACTCAAACAAGCTTTTTTATATCTAAAATACTACTGAAGTTCATTTTTATGTTAATAAGGTAGACTTGCATCTGAGTCCTAGAAGTAAAAGCGGACATAACAGCAGTAATACCATCATCCAAAGTTAACTGGCCACGTGCTACCAAAGTCTGTGCATAACAATAAAATCAATGAGCAAAGTATTTTATAGTTTCATTTCAATGAGGCTGTATGCCCATATAAGATTGTTTCTTAGATGATAAGGTTTGTTCACTCACAAATCCTTTACCAAAGCTTCATTAACCTGGGACCAAGTAGAACGAGTTATCAAATGGGGCACCATGATATCTTGGGCAAACGAGTGAGACAATCTAATAAGTAATTCATTTTCTTCTGATCCGTAGCCTCACTCAGAGCCTTCTCATGTAAATAGAAGAAGGAGATTATACTGACCTCTCCAGGAGAGTACTTATCCTTGAACGCCAGGCTTAAAACCCATAGGAGAATTGGCTGTCAAAACATGCACTCCAGGTTGTAACAATTGAGCGGAGACATAAGAGTTAGAGTCAGAAGCTTGGGAAGAAAACTGAAGAAAGGAACCAGCATTCTCAGCACGAATTTCATTAAATCAACAATTGAGATCAAGATGCCCCACTTTTTCATCCAATCTGTGAGATAACTCAAAAATTTACTCATCTGTGAATGGTATTTAAATTCCGAAGTTTTGATCTTAATTTAATGCATATCCCCTCTAGCTTCACAAGCCTGTAGCAGGATATCGGTTTCCTTAGCCCATTTTACCCAGATTATTCAATTTGTCAGATAATGAATGAAGTGACAACAGAGGATAAATAGGTGCCCCTTCTGGAGTTAAATTACACTCTTTATAAGCTTTATGAAATTGCTCACGCAAGCAGTCCATCATGATCAAGAGAGAGTCAGCTTGCTAAAGGAATCCTTAATGCCCATCAGCACCAGGGGGCCACGAGGTCCATCAACTCCAGGAGGTCCATGTGGTCCTTCACCCCCAGTTGGCCCATGAGGTTCTTCAACACCAAGAGACCTTGTTCCCCAGGAGGACCCATAGTTCCCAAGGTTTTTTCTACTTTTCCAACTTGAGAATAAAATCTAGAAAAAAATTGTTCCAGTTGGAAGAGGCAATTTTTTATTTCCTCTTCCATCAATTGAATATTATTAGAGTCAGGAAAAAGTATCTCTCCATTCAATTTGCATTTCCTGGGCTCACTTCATTAATTGTGAGTCAATGAAACTATATATTCCGTGATCAAGCTGAACAAGTTGTTGTTGCACTTCATATGGAAGATTGTGATTTTTAATGATTGCTCCACAGTTATCCTTGCTAAACTTAGAGGCAGACTTGAAAAACTCAGAAACATAATTAATCTAGGATTAGAATCCCTCTAAGAAATTAAGCATCCCTTGATGATGCATTCCTACTAATTGTAATAAGTGGTATAAAGTAGGGTGTACAAATTTGTGTAAATAATGCTTGGTATTAATACCTGGCAAATGAGAAGTTTAAAATAAAACCCTCATCATAGAGGGCACAGCATTAGTCCAAGGTTGAGTAGAATGGAAACAAGGAATTAGAACCCCTTCAAGCATCTGATAGATGATGTTTCTTAAAATCTCAGGCTTTATTTGAAAATTAGTAGTAAAGCTTAAATTGGGATCATAAAATTCTAAGTTGGCACAGAATTCCAATGTAGATATACCCTTGGAATTCAGTTCTAGTGGAACGAACCCATTGTATAGTACTGCCTATTCATGGTCTTGAGATTATTCAGGAAAAAAGGAGAATCCATTGTAGTGATTGTCATTTTCAACTGGTGCGTAACTCAGAGACCCCCTGTAGTAAGCACCACATTTAAAGTTTTATATTACATTTCAAAAATGGCAGGTATTCTCTTGATGTTACTTAGGTGGATTCTCCAAAAAAGATGCAAATAATAGTAAGAAATAAGGTTATAAATCGACCTACTTTTTATTAACAAAAGGTTTGATATTTATAGGCTTTGTAGTAGTTTGGGTTTTATTAAATCTTTTCAAACGTTGAGCAATCAAATCTTCTGATTTTACCTGTTTGAGATAAGCATGATCTTTCTTATTAGGATTGACAGATATAGATTCATTAAGTTCCCCCTATAATATTACCAGGGGAATACTTGGAGTAGTCGTTTTGGGAATGGAAGAATTTAGTGAAATCCTGACATACCCCTTCTATTGTAGACCCATCTCATGATACATCCCTGTTACAATTCTGATATGACTGGATGATAAGCCTGAGGTCATCATGGCAAAATGTATGGAATCCGCTGAAATCGAACTGGTAATGGTAAATCAAGCACTTTGAAATGAGGCAATATTGGGATTAATGGGTTTTATTGGATATAACGATTTTATTATTGGTTCGCCTTTAAATAAGGTGATGTTGACATTTGACAATTACAATTTTAATAGCCTACAATTAAGGCGATAGAAAATCTGAGAGCAACCAGCCAAAGCGAGGAGAATTGGTGGAACAGAATAGTCCAAGCTATGAGAGTGGTATCATCCAAACTGCTGTAATATAAGCGAGATGGGCGATCAAGGGGAGGGTGTTGTTAAGTAAGTTAAGAACCAGCGGAATAGGAAGAATCCGCGGGATTAATTATATTAAATAAAGTAGTTGTGGGAGAAAGTGCTCCATATTTAATTGAAGTTTATTCTGTTGTTTGAGGGCAACGATCATCATATCATTGGCCCTTATTGCTCAGTGGGTCACACCCTGTGCAAACTCCGTTGACGTATCTAGGAAAGACCTCCAATTTTATAACAGTGGTGCTCACTACAGGGGGCCCATTGATCAAATAGATAAGATAAAATCTCAGTTGTTAGCCATGTCACATCAACATTACGTTGAGAAAGAGTTTACTCATCACCATGGGTCAGTTGCCTATGTGGAACTGAAACTGACTTTGGACAATGTACTGAAAAAAACAAGATGAGCTGCTCCAGGAGGTCTACTGTAACAAGCTGCCCCCATTTGACCGAGAAGGGAATATTCCTGGGTTCTTTAAGCATTTTGAAATTGTAACTGAAGGTGTCTCAGATCAATGGAAAGTAAAACTGTTGATTTCTACCTTGGATGTTGGAAGCGCTGATCAAGTCATCTGTTACCTTTCAGCAGTTCTATTACATATCAAGAAGTCAAAGAGACAGTGGTGTGGCTGTTCAGTGGCCCTGCAAAGATGTCCCAGCGGAAGGCTGAATTTTTGACCATCAAGTTTCAACGGAATGAGACCCTAATCACATTTGCTGAGTGGTTTACAGCGGAAGCTCACGTTTTAATTGGGGCTGGAATTTTATCCAATTCAGATGTATGTATTGCGATGACTTCTGCTGTAAAGCCATATTGTGAGTTACATAACGTTATGGCCTCACTATTGGTTGAAGATGTGCCATTGCTTAAAATTGTTCAGTTTCTGCACCATATATCTGCCAACTTCCCTCCACCCAATATTGAGTGAATTCCCACTGTTGCCAGGGCCTACCCTAACCAGGGGGAGGAAAGCAACCAGTCAATGCAGATCATGCCAGGCTCATCCCCGCAACTTACCATCTGTCCTATAACTGTTAAACAACAACTGCCTAACTACCACTTCAGCATTAACTATGCTGCTCAACAGCAGGCAGTCTACCAACGTGGGTCTGGTTACGCTGATCATCTTTAGAATAACTTTATAAGTGGGCCAACTTATATTAAGCACAGATGTAGGCTCTATGGAGTAAGTTGCTTTAATTGTGGTCACACCGGGTATATTAGATGATGGTGCCCCAATTGACATATCCCTTGATTACAACAGGATCAAGGTTATTAGGGAAAAAGTTGAAGCGTAGTAGAGATGGGACTCTCTACTTCCACTATTTAAAGTCATATGTTCCCCCTGAATCTATTTTATTTGAAGGAAGTAGACGACTCCCAGTATGATGATACATTCCTCTGCCAACAGCCAGTTGGGGGAGTAAGTGTGCTGACCCAAGCACAATTCAAAAATATGGCTGACACAGGGTTTCTGGAGCAGCCAAAGCCTTACGCTTGCCAAATGTTTGACCAAACCCTGTCAGACCAGCTAGAACCATCTACAGATGCATTGTCTCTATGAGAAGTGGAGGTCTCCTTTCCAGTGGATACTATTATAGCAGGCTACCCTAAAGTTGGTGCGGGTACTATAGGTTTTCTGTGAAAACGTGAACTGCTGAATGTACACATAGTAAATAACCAGCTTTCATCTTACTCAGAGTGCATTTACTGTGATGTGGTGGTAGCCAAATTCTGATTATAGCTATAATTGACACGGGCACTCCTGTTAACATTGTCTCCACTAAGTTGGTGGCAAAGCTGGCTTTAAAACCTGACATAGAACGGCGGATGGTGTATGGGACTGCAGGAATGGAAACCACAGTCTCCGAGAAAGCATATATTGCACTTCCTTTGCAGTTTAGATCTGTTGTTATTATAGCACCAGCAGTAGTATTACCAAATAATCACTATGATTTGCTGATTAGTACTGCATTTATGCAACACTATGGGGCTGTTTTTGACATGATGAAAGAGACTCTAGACATCCTGGGGCAACGGATTCCCATCTATTTTACTTCCAGGGGAGTGCTAGATGACCGAATCTGCTCTAGTCAAATTAATCCCGCCTATAGCGATGGGTGATACCTGTAAAATATTGGGGTATGAAGCGGAAGACCCAAATGCTCCCAACACAGATTTACGAGTACAAAGGGATTCCGCTACAAGCTGCAAACTCTTTTACTATCCCTTCTGGGCATCAGGTCATAATTGGAACTGAGCTTGAAATTGATATACTGGATGGTCTGTACGGATAGGTTGTGAGGCCCTATCAACAATCCTGACTCAAACCTCATGTGGCTTTTGGGTTACTGTTACCTAGGCAGGGGGAAGTAAAAGTTTTGGTAGCAAAACTGCAGAAGGAAGTGATGCAGGTTAAGCGGCACCAAGTGGTAGCTTACCTGCATTTAATCCCAATCAATGAGGTCCACCATATACACGACTTTGGTTCCTAGGAAGATATTGGCTTGCCTTTAAAAACCACCTTTGGCGTAATGACTGTGGTTCCCTCAGGAGGCGCTCACTGGTCTATCAGAGGAGTAGAAGGACAGGGTGATGAATCAGTTCAAAAGTATCACAGTATCTTTGCAACTGATGATCACAACTTGGGTTGTGCTTGCGGGGTTATGCATTGGGTGGACACAGGAGACCATCCCCCTATCAGGTCACGTCCTATCCGTCACTCAAAGGAAGCGGAAGAAGTTGTGTTGGCAGAAATAGAGACATTGGTGGAACAGGGAATGTTGGAGCCATAAAAAAGTCCTTAGGCATCCCCTGTACTAATTGTCAAAAAGTAAGATGGCTCTAATCGAGTAGTAATTGATTATTGGAAGCTTAACAGCATTACAAAAAAGATTCTTACCTGCTCCTGCGAATTGATGACGCATTAGATTAGTTAGGTGGGGCCAAGTATTTATTGGCTATGGACTTGATATTGGTGTACTGGCAGATCGAGTTGCCAGCGGTGGAACAAGAAAAGTGCGCTATAATTACCTTAAAGGGATTTTTCCAGCCTACACGTATGCCACAGGGTTTGTGCAACGCCCCGACTAAATTTCAGCGGGCTATGGACACTATTTTGGGTGACTTAAAGCTGTCTTGCGTTCTTGTCTACCTTGACGATATCAATGTATATTTCGGACATTCACAGAGCATCTTGGACACCTGGAACAAGTATTCCGCCGCCTGGCTGATGCTATTATCAAGATTAAGCCCCAAAAGTGCCACTTTTTTAAGGAGCAATTGGAATATCTCAGCTTTGTGGTAGACTCCAAGGGGCTTAGCCCTCAGCCAGCCAAGGTGGAAGCCATCCACAAAATGACTCAGCCAAGCAATAAGCGGGATATTCAGGTGTCCTTGGGTATGATTGGGTACTACTGGCGGTTCATTCCCAACTTCAGCTGTATCAGGGCTCCACTCTTTGAGCTACTTGAGAAAACGCTATCTTCAAATGGATGGATCGATGTCAAGCTGCTTTTAATGTATTACAAACCGCGTTGGCTAGTGCACCTGTTTTGCAATATTGAGAAAGAGTTCATTGTGCAAATAGATGCTTCACTTTCTGCTGTAGGGGCTGTGTTATTCCAAAAGAATGATGACGGTGTGGAGCACCCCTTGCATATTTGTAGCCGCAGTTTAACTGGGTCTGAACGGAATTACACCGTGACTGAGAGGTAGTGTTTAGCAGTAATCTATGCATATAATTAATTCTGGGTCTACCTTCATGGGGTGAAATTCAAAATGGTAACAGATCATGCCTCCTTGCACTGGCTACAGAGCCTGTGGGAACCTGAAGGGCGGCTTGTGCGATGGGCTTTGAAGCTCTAAGCGTATGATTTTGAGATCATGCATCAACCTGGGGCGAAGCATCAGAATGCGGACTGTCTTTCCCAATTACCCACGGTCGCCATTACAGCAGATGTGGTGGACATAATGTATGAAAAAATGATTGTGGGCAAATATCAAGATGAGCTGCTGCCCGTGATCAAAGTGTTAGATGGGCTTAGGCAGGATACCTTCTTGTGCAATGGGGAATTATATAAGCGGATTGGGGAATCAACGCTGAGTTTCCCAATACCCTCTGCCCAAGCTACAATAATTATGGATGCCCATAAAGCAGTAGGTCATGGAGGGTTAAAAAAGACACTGGAGTTCTTGCAACCCTGCTACTATTGAGAAAGTATGCACTACATTGTGTTTGAGAAAGTCAGTTGTTACCATCAGTGCCAAGTGGAGAAACCATACCACCGGAAGACCACCTACCAGCTAGTTAAGCCTCAGTTCACATGGCATACAGTTTTGTTAGATGTGGTGAGGCCGCTGCCAACTGGTGCAAACTGCTCCAAATATATAATAGTAGCCATCAACCATTTGACAAGATGGGTGGAAGTAAGGGCTATCAAGGATTTGGGGGCTGTCACTACCGCCAAGTTCATCCTGAAGTGTGTCATACAGCGCCATGGTTGCCCGAAATTTATCCTAATGGATAATGGAACCAATTTCAAATCCCATATATTAGCCAAGTTAAACGATCACATGGCAATCCGCGGGGTTTTAACTACCCCCTACCACCATGAATATAACGGTATGGTGGAACAGGTAAATGGGACCTTGGTAAATATTCTATGCAAGCTTGTAAATGAGCAGCCGTCAGATTGGAGCACCCTTTTATCCACCTCTGTCTTCATGTACAATATCAGCTACCACTCAGCAACTGGTAAGAGTCCATTTCAATTTCTCTATGGACGATATCCAGCGCTGCCTGCATTGCTTTACTCCTGCATTAAGGATACCAGCGGAGTCAAACCCCACCGCTATTTGTCTTCCTTAACAAACAAGCTGATCAAGCTCCAAACTGAGGCATATTCTACTAGTCTTGCCAAGAAGATTTGGGATCATGCAGCTGATCAATGTAGATGCCGCAGTCTTCCACAGTTTGGGGTAGGGGAATTGGTCTTATTTCATGACCAACATGGGTTCAGAAGAAGGAACAAGCTTGCCAGCATATGGAGTGGACCATTCAAAATCATTGAGAAAACTGGGGTTGACGACTACACCATTAAGGAAGATGTGGGGGGTCAAATTATTAACCCAGTATACATGAAGTTTCTCCAACCATACAAGCAATAGGAGCCTTATTGTCCAGTCAAGGAGGGGGTAATGTCGCAATTCCGATATGACTAGATGATAAGCCCAAGGTCATCATGGCAAAATGTATGGAATCCGCTGGAATCAAACTGGTAATGGTAATTCCAAGCACTTCAAAATGAGGGATATTGAAATTAATGGGTTTTATTGGATATAGCGATTTTATTATTGGTTCGCCTCTAAATAAGGTGTATCAACATTTGACAATAACAATTTAAATCACCTACAATTAAGGCGATAACACATTTGAGAGCAACCAGCCAGAGTGAGGAGAATCGGTGGAACCAAATAGTCCAAGCTATGAGAGTGGTATTGTCCAAGCTGATGTAATATAAGCGAGATGGGCGATCAAGGGGAGGGTTGTTGTTAAGTAAGTTTAGAACCAGCGGAATAGGAAGAATCCGCGGTATTAATTATATTAAATAAAGTAGTTGTGGGAGCGAGCGCTCCATATTTAATTGAAGTTTATTCTGTTTTTTTGAGGGCAACGATCATCATATTGTTGGCCCTGATTGCTCAGTTGGTCACACCCTGTGAAAACTCTGGTGGCGTATCTAGGAAAGACTGCCAATTTTATAACAATCCCACACTGTGATCAGATCTTCCCTTGATCATCTCTTCTAGGCATGTGTTAAAAAATTTTCACGCCATTTTTTCTGTTGTGCTTTGCTCTTGACCACTCAAAGCGCAAGTACCTAAATTTACTGCTGAAGCTGCTTCTGCCGCTCCTCCCTCTGGCATTACCCCAAATACTGATTTTAGTATATTTTTTAATGGAATCCTTTCTCCCCTCACTCTCATCTGCTAAGGGCTCCGCTCCCACCACTCTTCCTAACTGTAACAGTAAGGTTGAACCAATTGTTACATTTTGATATAAGATTCAGAAATTCAAATCGCAAGTCAAACCATTATTTTGGGAGTTTTGAGGTTTATGCAGGGCTCAGATCTGGGCTGTGCCCCTCCCAAGCTATCCTTTAGGCCCCTAAGAGCATAAAGCATAGTGAAAGAGGGGCTCCCTAGAAGGGCAACCATAAAAGGTCATGCCCATGTGATTCTGAACATAGTTCAGAATTTTTCTTCGTTTTTCACCTTCTTGTGGGTCTCTCTGGTGGCCATAGGGCCGCCCTTGCCTTGTCTTACCTCGTATTTCATGGAAACATAGTTTTTTGTTTCAAATTTTTTTTGGGGAAGGCCAACCATGAGATGGACACTTCCAATATATAGTACTAATCAAGCACTAATAAAACTAGAGCCCCCCAGAGAAGCTAATGCTGTCTCCTGTTGTCAGCGGGAACGGCAATTTAAGGAATTGGGGTATCATGAGTAGAGTCTTGCGCCACTGTTGAGCATGTATGTAAGAAAGGGGTCTGTAGTGACAAACCATATTGGGAACTAGAATGAGACCACCTGTCTTTTATGGGATGGTAGATACCCAAACAACCATGCTTGGAAGTGTTCCATAAGTTGCGACTGGAATCGGCGTACGGCTTCCTGGAGGGTGGGAGTATAGCCTGAAATGGCACCCAGGACAACCTTGTGGATAGTCCACATAGCTATTGCTACCACTAAGGCTCAGAGGGAAGGTTGCATAGGGAAATTTAAGGACAAAGCGAAGATGTCCTTGGTTAGGCTAAGGTCTGTGTTTGTTCCTGGAAAAAGAGACGTTGAATCTCCCACAATATTGCTTTTGACTGAGGGCACTCTTCCAAGCTGTGGACCAACGTCCCATATTGGTCACACACTACACATGAGGAGTATGATGTATTGGATTGCTTTGTGATATGGTATACCCACTTCAAACAGCGCCACGCTTGGAAAAGTACTTAGGGCTGTAGAAGAGGGTGATGGGTTTATTTCCAGATGTCTTTCTGGGTTTCTAATGAGTATGGGATGTCCAACATATCCAGATATTTCACTCTGGCCATGGTAGGGGACCTCCTGGATACCAATTTGTTTAGAAAGGCTTTCCCATGGAATTTCTGTTTGAATTGAGGAATAGGACGACCCCTCTGCGGAGTGTACCCACTGATACTGATCCTCCATTCTATACTCCTCTTATTAAGTAGAATACTTTTAAAGTGGGCGGTGGTCCCATGCAGGCCTGCTGCAGATGGGTGAGTTGCCATATATATGTGAGAAGAGAGTTGGGGTTAGTGGTGTTACAAAGGCCAATAGCGCGGGCAAAGTTTGATCATGTCACGCGTGACCAGTGTCATGTTGGGAGTGAGGGGTTGGTTACTGAAGCAATCCATTTGCCCAGAATCCTGGATGCTTCGTCCACGTAGTTAAGTATTCAAATTTCCTCGCTTTGGCGTGGACCATATAGGACTTCCAGTTACACAGGTGAAGATCGACCTAGCCAAAGCCACCCTTGTAATAGGGCGTATAAAGAAGCAAAAAAGATGGGGAGAACGCAATGGCACGTGCTGCAAACCATACTTTTGATGAAGTGTAGTGTCGTCAAGCTCTACTCTACCTGCTAAGCTAGTTTGTTGACCCCATAATGATGCAATATGCTTTGTTAAATTCAATAGTATGTTGTGTTCCATTATCAAATTGGCATATCCACCCGCCTCTATCCATACTCCCAGGTGGCACAATGGGCCCTCAGTGGGCTGGACACAAAAGGTAGTACAAGATGAGTGTTTTGGGGTGGTCACCTGGGTGTTCTGATATTAGACTGAATAACTGGGTCCCTCTGATTGAGGGGTGCCAGGGACCAGTGTGTATGGTATCTACCAATAGGGATGATTTTGGTTTTGGATATGTTGAGTGATGCATTGCTGACCTTGGTATATCACTAAATTGTTGACTCCAATGTGCATGCGTCCTGGTTGCTGGATATCCCAACCACAAAATTGTCTGCGAATGCAAGCATCTTGACTGGTGCTTGGCCTTTCACTTGTACACCAGTAATACGTGCGTTTACACTACATAGAAGTGGGTCTAAGCTAAAATTGTAAAAAAGTGGGTTCAGAAGGTCATCTTGGTGAAGGCCCCTCTGAGGGCGCACCACATCAGTGAGGAAACCTGGTCCTCATACTGCCATTGTAGCTGATTCAGTAAGCATCATTCCCAACTAATGAATTGTGGGGGAAGGTGGAACTGGTGAAGGCATGCCCTGAGGTATTCCCAGTTTACCCTATCATATGCTTTTTTGGTCCAAAAACACAAGCGCCACAGTAGCTGTGGATTGAAATAAATTAGCTACAGTATGTATATTGTCCCAAATTGACCTTTTGGGAATAAAGCCAAGTTGCTCTGGGGATATCACCTTTGATGCAATGACCCCTAATCGTTTAGCCATTATAACTGTTAATATTTTAGTATCAATGTTAGTGAGGAAAATAGGGCACCAGTTTGCTAAGTCTAGCTTATACCCTTTCTTAAACAATGTTACCATGTCTGCCTCTTGTCCCCCTGGGAGAGTACGTGTCTCTAGGAGACATTTGTTCATTGAGGCTAACATTAGGGGAATAAATAGTTGAACTATTTTTTATAGAACTCATAAGGGATCCCATCTAGACCTGGGCTCTTCCTGTGTTGTGCACCATGAACGGCATACTTAAGATTATTTCAAGTTATTAAATTCATAAGCATAAGGTAGCGGGAAATGGTGAAAATGTGTGATGGATAGAAATTCATATATTTCATTTTGATCGACTGGGTTGGCCCTGTATAATTCAGAATAAAATTTTTTGAACTTTGGTCAATACTTCTGCCAGCATTTCTGAAATGAATTTGTCTGAGAGCCTAACCCATGTGCAGGCCAAGTTTTGGTGCAGGGAAGAAAATTGGCAGAAAAATTACATGGAGCATCTTTTGCCTGAAATAATTTTTATTGTTTTAAACTGTACACAAACGCAGTGTTTGTGTTGTCTGGTCTTTGCATTAAGCCATGCTGACAATTCAGCCCATTTGTGGCCCAAAGCAGAGCTATACCCTGTCCTGGGACATTATTCTCCAAGTGGTACACCTCTGCCAAGGTGCATTTGATGACTGCCAAGGCAGACTGATAGTGCCACAATGAATTGTGACATACTTGGGAAAATGCAGCTTTTTTTGAATTTTGACCAGGTTGATAGGGGGTCCACACAGAAAGGAGTTGTGAACTTTTGTGTCAATGTGGTGGTGTCCATCCAACTTGAGAATGTGGGTATCTTAATAACATCTGGACGAAGTTAGCTCCATTTCGTGCCTGTTGCACCAGACTTAACAAAGTAAATGACACTGAGACCATCCTATGATTCGAGAAATTTATCTTCATTATTTCAAATTGTGAGATCTGGGAGCGAAAATCCATTGGTGCCAGAATGAAATCTATATGGGACATAGATACCAACTGCCCATTGTTTAAATGGGGACGTGACATGTTGGATAGTAATAGTGTCTGCTTGGGGATGGTATCAAAGAGGCCCAAGGTAGTTTTTATCATCCAAAATTTGATATTATCCTGCGGTGAATTATGTGCAGTTGGCCAGCGGTCTGTGGTTGGCTTGTCCCAACAGTTTAAGTCGCCGACCACAAAGGATTTAGATTAGAGGGGAAGGGAGGCCATGTCTAAGATGAATTTCCATTGAATTCACATACAGGTCGGGGCATAGATGTTACTTATTGTTTGCACTTTGTCTTCCCATGAAAAGGTCACAATGAGTACACGTCCATCAAGATGTGTTGTTTTTTCTAAAAATTTAAAATTTCAATTTTTCCAAATCAGCACCCCACAATGCGGCGACCAAAAGGATTGGGAGGAAAGTAGCATGGTTGCCCATTTGTCCTCGGCGCCCTGTGGACAGTGGGTTTTCCAGATTACCAGGATATCCACAGGTAAATTTTTTTTAGGAAGCTCAGTTTTTTAGCCCAGGATGGAGAGGCCTTGAGTCTGGAGATGTTCAGCGTCCCTATTGTAAAAGATACCCCCATCAATTCATAGGAGTGAGGGGAGGGCCCCTCAGGCACTGCCATTCCTTGCTGCCATACAAGCTCAGCCTTCTGTTTTAGCCGCATATGTTTGAAGATGGCGTATTATTAGTTATATAAATATTGTATTTGATGGTATCTTTAATTGGAGATTTCTTGTTTGATTGTTTTTTTTGTCTTTGCGGTCTTTAAGTTATTGAGGATTTGTGGTGCACTATCGAGC